>CM062104.1:7395248-7476104 GCA_031163375.1 Conogethes punctiferalis | reverse complement strand
AGCACAGTAGGTACAAACATTTTTATGCATGAGAACGCGTTTGTATGGTCTGGGTGTTTACTAAGTGTAGTATGTACCTATTTAATAACCAAAATTAATATCTAAGTAAGTTTATTTAACTCTGACTCCTAACTGGGAATGGATATAGCTTACCCTAAGTGTTGCGGAGGTCTGATGGCAGTCGCTCTGTGTAAAAGCTTAGCCTCGCCAAATATCTCAAGAAGCCGACCCCTGAGACAATCAGAGAGGGTAGGGCATAGCGAATCTTCGCTCGAATTGAGCCGCCCGTCCGGGGAAGGACCTCCACCCTATAGAATACGCAGTCAAATGACCTCTGGTCGTGTTTCTGCCGGTGAGTAGGGTTTCCGGAGCTCGTGGGGGGTTAGGGTTGAGCCGGCATGGCGGTTGTCAACTGACAGGTAACTGGCCAGTTCCTTGCCCGTTGTCACAGCGACTTGGCTTCTCTTTCGCTTTCCATCAGGTTGTAGGGAAGCCATTATGTCGAGCCACTATAAAAAAAAAAAAATCAGGAAAAAGGCTAGGATGATGATGAATATCTAAGTAAGTTTATCAGTTGTCTAGTACCCATAGTACAAGCTTCGGCTTAGTTTGGGGCTAGATAGCCACACCATGGTATGTCTTGGGTTATTTTATTACGCATACGGTAGGTAGGGGACACCTTTTTTTAAAAGGGAAGTACTAGGCACTTGGCGACGCCCCTCGAGGGAGTCCCTTTTTTGATCCCTTTTATCCAAACATTTCCCCGATTGTAGAACAATCGCACTATTTCCAAGAAAGTGAGCGGTCACCTATCAACTTTCGGACGCGACTCGTGACGCCAACGCCCGATCCCAGCGCAAGGTCCACGCTCGTAGTTCCCACAACAATTTGTTTGCAATACTTGCGATGGGTCTATATACTGACTGCGTACGATTGATACTTTAATGTAAGACAATGAGGGGTGTTTTCAAATGAAATAATCTCAATAGATGACTTATATAGGTTGTTCAGGCCAACGCTTGGCCAGATGTTGATGGCAATACCGTCAAGTCGGCGCCTGTTCCAGTCGATACGGCAACGGGTTGCTCGGCTTTGGACGTCACCAGGAGCCGTCATGTCATTGCGCCTTAAACCCACGCAGCGGACAACAGTACCTAACCATTTTGTAAATTCAAAGCAATTAAATTCAGTCAAGTTTACTTAAGCTGTGTTCATTCTAAGTCCTCACCGAAAAGGAAGACCAGGCGCGATCATAGGTATGTTTTCACATTAATTTCGCAACACACTACCTACTTAATTGTTCTTCTCAGCCTAAAGATTGACTGGTAGAGAATGCATACGCGGCATTAAGTTCGCATTAAATTAATGGCGTTACGTAGCCGGCGGTCCAACTATCGTGTGATTGGTTTGCTATCTAAATGTCAGTGTCATGTTAAAATTAACCGAACCAATCACGTAACTCGCTCAGGTGACGCTGCTGCCCGTCATCGGCCTGTGATATTTAGCTACGTCTTCAATCGTGATAGTTGACCGCCACCAATCGATTGCCAGAGCCTCGTCTGTTAGGGGCAGCGCAGACGATAGATTATCTGTGACGCACTTTTTTGCAATTAATGCAGTAGCGCACACGACGCGCAAAAATCTGTCCCGGATATTTCACAGACACAACGCACACGACGCACATCTTCGATCATTCTGTCGGCAGACCTAGACGCTCTTTTTAAATGTCTCAGACGCAGACTCTATGGCACAAAAAGTGTGCCGTCAGCGCTGCATCTTATTCAACAGCCATCATCTTTTGAATGGAAAAGATGATGGCTCGCTCCGTTACATCCGGTTATTATTACTTAAATTCTCCTTTTCGAAGTCAGTTAAACCACATCAAGTATCAAGACTCGTCAGGCCTAGTTAAGTTCACCGATACACTTACAGAGCTATTGTGTTGCGACACCGCGGTATAAGCCGAGCTTGATGAGAGCTTAAAGGTCAAAGCTTCTGTGTACAGAGCTTTTGATGAGAGCAGTTATCATTATCCATATTATAAATAGGAAAGTATATGTGTTTGTCTGTGTGTTTGTTGTCCGTTTTCACGGCAATACGGAGCGACGAATTTTAATGACCAAAGACTAGCCACGCTGGGCCACACAGCGCCGTCTAGACCCAAACTAACCAAAGCTTGTACTATGGGTACTAGATAAGTAATAAACTTACTTAGATACATTTTTTTGTAAATAAATACATATTGTACATAGTAAACATAGTAAGCAGTGGACTGCAATAGGCTGATGATGATATTCAAGGACACAAAAATTTGCAGGGACACGGGTAGCACCGAAGCATACGGCCACATCCCTGCATGCCCTGGCCAGCCGCTGATGATAAGCGGCCTTCACTCCTGGTCCGAGTCGCTATGCACTAAGCTCTACCTCTCTAAAATACTTGTAGGTAGCTATAAGCTACCCAAAACGCATTACATCATCGAGGCAACAATATGTGTAGGTATATGGGAGTATTTCCTATTACACGAAACCGATGTATATCATGAAAAACTATCTACGGATAAATAAATCATTGAGTCAGTGTTTCATCACGTGGGCTCAGACAAATGAATGAATGATTCATTATTGTACTTTCAGTCAAGACGTAGCAGTATAATTTAAATGGTTCCGTACCGTCAACGGCGTAATGGAGCGACCTATCATCTTTTCTCTATAAGCCACCCTCGCCTGCCCGTGGTGCATCCTGCTGAATAACAGACGAGGCGCTGGCAACCGACTGGTGGCGGTAATACCATCACGAATGAAGGCGTAGCTAAATACCACAGGCCGATGACGGGCAGCAGCGTCACCGGAGCTACGTTCTACGGTCGCTAACACCCGCCTGCCCACAGCGTGGCGATTATAGGTATATTCTCCAGATGTTTGACCAAAGTGGCGAGCAACTGGAGAGGCCTATGTCCAGCAGTGGACTGTGATAGGCTGATGATGATGATGAAAATTCATGTTACTTTTTTTTTACATGATTTGAAGTGTGTGTTATCAAAATAATAAGGAGGAATAAAGTCTCAAAACCGTCGATTCTTTGACGAGGGTTTACTCATCACCCCACGGATCTCTGAACGCAATGAATCAGTTCAATCGCCATCATTACAGAAGGTAATTAAAAGCATAGATCATAGATAACATCTTGTTGTCTTTGCGTGGGAATACATTGACATCTCTGCGTAAAAACTAGCAATTGTTTTACTAATCCTAGTAATTAAAAGATTATCCTAGTATTTTTCCTGAAATTCAGTTCTAGTTTTAATTTATGACCTTAGATATTAGTGCTTTATTTTAACATTTAAAATTATCCTTTACTCGTAAATATATTCATTTATTTATTTAATCTTTATTGCACATAACAATTTGTACAAAAGGCGGACTTAATGCCGCGTAGGCATTCTCTACCAGTCAACCATTGGGCTAAGCAGAAACAGTAAGAAGGTAGTGTGCTACAAACTAATAGGTACATAATTAGGAGACTTATAGGAAGACCCAAAACAAAAAAAAGAGAACTAATAAAGAATAAAAATTGTATATGTATATGTTGATTCATAGCTTACGTAATTACACGTACATAATAACTATTACTATGCTATATATATATTATTTATATATAATATATATATATATATATATATATATATATTTATATATATATATATATATATATATATATATAAGTATATAAATAAATATAAATACATAAATAAATATGAATAAATAAATAATAGGACGACGACGAGATGTGAAGAGAAGCCACTAACGCTAACTAATATAGTACCTATTCGTTAATTCGTTTCCTTGTGGCTACATAAATTAATTCATCACAACCCCATTTCGACTGTACAAATCAATTTAAGACTTGTTAGTGTATATTTAAATGTAGCCAAGACGAGATCGAGACCTTATTGCGTGTGATCCCCGAATGGAACTCCTTTTTTGATATAAATCGATGTTTTTATACTTTTTTTTATATTTTTGCTTTTGTATTGTTTTTTAAACTTCACTGATATTTCATAACGCAAGGAATACTCTGGATGTTCATGAAGAGCCAAGCTTATTACAAAGACTTACAATTCACACACGCCCCCAATTCTCAAGCGTTTTATTTCACAATCACAAACCTAACATAATCTTTCAGTTGTCTAGTTACCCATAGTACAAGCTTCGGCTTAGTTTGGGGCTGTGTGGCCCAGCGTGCATGTCTTGGGTTATTTAAATATTCATAAAAAACTCAGTGCAAAAGTCATGCATCAAAACTCAATTAGGTAAATCAAAAAAAACAAATCCAATCTCATCGATTTCCCTTGATCGAGTTAGCATAATATCAACTTCCATTGAAACAGCTACAGATTAAATCTAATAAAGATGTTGATTATAGAACTGGAAAAAATGGCGATGCACACCACGCAACACGTGTTCAATTGAAGCATGCGAGTTGGACACGCGAGTCACTTTCGATTAACATTCATCATCAGGCCTATTGCAGTCCACTGCTGGACATAGGTCTCTCCAATTGATTCGCCACTTTGGGCAAACATGTGGATGGATATACCCATAATCGCCAGGCGCTGGGTAGGCGGGTTGTCGATCGCAGCGCGTAGCTCCTCGCTCCGGTGACGCTGCTGACCGTCATCGGTCTGTGGGATTTAGCTACGCCTTCAATTGTGATGGTTATACCGCCACCAGTCGGTTGCCAGCGGCCCGTTTGTTATTCGGCAATGATGCACCACGGGCAGGTGAGGTTGGCTTGGAGCGAAAAGATGTTATTAAGATCCATTACATCCCTCAAGTCAAAACGCCTTACGGAATATTAACAGCAATTTGACGTCAAGACATTTTTAACGTGAACGTTTTGAGTAGGCGTGGAAAGTTTATTGTGTGTGGCGAAAGTATGATGGTCGCTAGCCAGACGGGTAAATCCTACCACCAGCAGGGAAGCTGAAATCTCTGATTGAACCTTAGTTGACTTTTTTGGTACCCACAGGATGGGGTGGGGTGGTGATTTGCATTCTTTGAACATGATGTTTTGTGCAGAGATTTCTCCTGAATCATTTCTTATCCATTATACGATTTTTTTTATGCGAGAAGCGGCAGACGAGCAAGTGTGATGCCTGATGGTAAGCAGTCGACACCGCCCATGGACACCCGCAGCTCTAACCGAGTTTAGGGTCGCTGCCGGCCTTTTAAATATGAATACGCTCGTTTCTTGAAGGTGTATACCTAAGAGCCTGATAGAATCGGAACGCATCCTTGTTAATACCCTTAATTGTCACCAGCTGTCAAGTGGCGCTAGGTAACTTTCTCTTGCATCTTGTGAACCGTTCGATGTGCATCCATTGTTTTTTGTATTCGCAATAAAACAATTTTTTTTGACAGGCCCGGTGGCTCATTTGGTAGTGACCTCTGCCCTCTGAGCCAAGGGTCGTGGGTTCGATTCCCGCACAGTACAAACATTTGTGTTCATGAACATGTGTGTTTGTATTGGTCTGGGTGTTTTCTATGTATAATATGTATTTATTTACAAAAAAAAATGTATCTAAGTAAGTTTATCAGTTGTCTAGTACCCATAGTACAAGCTTCGGCTTAGTTTGGGGCTAGGTGGCGCTGTGTGGCCCAGCGTGGCATGTCTTGGTTATTTATTATTATTATT
Organism: Conogethes punctiferalis; assembly: GCA_031163375.1. Lineage (NCBI taxonomy): Eukaryota > Metazoa > Arthropoda > Insecta > Lepidoptera > Crambidae > Conogethes > Conogethes punctiferalis. The sequence goes on along the minus strand of CM062104.1, from coordinate 7,470,407 downwards.
TATTAATTATTACTGCCGAAATAATATTTATTTGTCTACCATCCTACAGGGCCTGCTTACTTATAGATCTTAAATGCGAAGTGAGATAATTTACCTACTCTTAGATACAACCAAAATTCTATTTTCCTCTCCAGTTGTTCGCCACTTTGGGCAAACACCTGAAACCTTATATATGTCACCGGAAAATAGCAAGAATCGTAAGTTGATCAATTTCCTAGGTAGTTGATTAACTTTCGGAATATAACAAACGGTAGTTGAAATGTATTATTTAACGCAATGGATTTCAGTTAGTTGATCAATTTACGGTAGCCTGACAGTCATTTAATAAGTTACGATTTTGACACAAGTAAAATCGTCCTCAAATGGGCCAATCGTTGCTCAATGTACTATTTAACGGTGCACTATTACCCGTAACTTAATACACTGTTCCCTGATTGGTTGCCGGGATAACGCCACGTGAGCCATTGAACCAATCAACGTTCACCTCACCTTCGTCGGATGATTTTACGGCAAGACCCCGTAAAATGATCAATTTACTAAAATACAAACGTTAAATAATACATTTCAACTGCCGTTTATTATTTTCCGGAAGTTAATCAACTACCTAGGAAATTGATCGTATATAATCGCCACGCTGCGCAGGCAGGTCGGGAATCGCAGGGCAGCTCCTCGCTCCTAACGCTGCTGCCCGTCATCGGCCTGTGGTATTTAGCTACGCCTTCAATCGTGATGGTTATGTCGCAGTCATCTGGTTGAATCTCCTATTCAATTGAATCGCTAGCGCGTTCATTGAATGACGACACTCAATTGAATGACTAGACCGAACGTTAACTAAACACGCGCGTCCAACTAGGTAGCGGATTGAAACATAGCCCTTTGAAAAGAGCGGACGTAAAAACAGTCAGGTGATTGTAATTTAGTTCATTCTTTTCCCACGCGGCGTTAGTAGTCACCAAAACAAATATGGCGTCAAAGACGATCAAAAAGATAATTGGAACAGTGTTGATATTTTTTGATTAGATTTACTATAAACTGACTTATTCGTAATAAAATAGGTCGCTCTCTTACATCCATTCCTGGGTTTCTCAGCGTGGCACGTCTTGGGTTATTTACTATTTGACCTAGCAATTATGACACCTTTTTCCTAAAGCAGAAATAACCATTTCTATGTTCAGAAAACTCTAACGAAGGTCAAAAGTGTAAAGTTTGTGTGTAAGTAGTGTAGTACTGTGTTGTGGCCGGACCGGGCATCGAACTGCCGGCCATATGACCCGTGACTGCTCTGGGCCGATGTGTTAACGCGCGGAGCGTGGAGGCTCTACCGGCAGAAAATAGAGATGGATGCTCTACTGAGACTATTATACTTTTAAAACACGCTGTATATCTATTTATTTGCTCATGTCTTTAATATTTGAACTGTTTATTGGTTTAACATAGTATTCATTTAGTTTTGTTTTTTTTGTTTACTTTATAAAGCACTGCAACTAGATGTCAGCCTTCCATGCTGTGTACACAGCTTTGTGGAAGTGCAGCTTAACTGTTACCCTTCATTAACACTTACTATACAAATCACGTATTGTTGTACTCTGTTTTGTGTACCAATAAATAAATAAATAAATATTGTGTACGAGTATACATTCTACTTTTGAAAAATCACTAAGTAGTACAAAGCATGCATAATATCAATAGTATGTATAGATGTTTAAAACTACGGATTGAATTTATATGTATAGTCTATCTATCTTATATCTATATATTAATAAAAATTAATTGATGTTCGTTAGTCTGATTAAAACTCGAGAACGGCTGGGCCAATTGAGCTGATATTGGTTTTAAAATATTTGTTGTACAGTCCAGGGTAGGTGTTGGAGTAAACGCAAACACCGGAACTATCGTCGAGTCGTCGCATCACTAGTCGCACGTCCCATCACTACCACGTTACATCTTTTCTCTCTGACTCTGACACCGCGTTACGTTATACTGTTCAATTTGTAATTACAAAACAATAAATAAGTACTAGGTTTGTATTATCGTGCTTTATTTAATAACTACAGTAGGTCTAAACGGTAAACAAATAAGGAAAAATTGCGAGAAAGATAGAGTACAACAACAATAGGCCAGGGAGGGACAAATGGGCGAGATTTATGGTACCAAAGTACGCGATTCGCTCAACGAACGATCGTTTTCGTTTTTGGTGGTTGGGGGCCTGTTTCAGTAAAAAATTTAATTAGTTCGTTTTTTAGATTGTTCAAAAATAAATCCCATTCGTTTTAATGCGTTCTTCAATTCGGTTCCATTAGAACGCATTAAAACAAGACTTTTGAATCGACAACATAATATCAAATTTACTCATAGCATCGTGTATTTAAATTTCAGAATATAAAAATAATCAATGGGTTGACATGTTTGATGGTTCTAAAATAAACCCAATACCTGGTTGATTGCCCGAGTCAGGGGGCCTACTCTAGTCAAACGAAAGTGATCGGATACGAACAAAAAAACGATCGTTTCGTGAATTGGCTACTATGAAAAACGAACACGACAACGTTCGGATACGAACGCTTCAATTCCCTCCGGCGATCGTTTTTTCTACTACAGAAAGCCATAATGACAACGAAACTGTTCGATTTTTAACCTCAAATCTTACGTCAACTAAATAGCTGTCGTTTTCGTTTCGTTTAATATTTTATATAATTTTATTAAATCAGAATGGCTACGTTTGTGGCAAACGGGTACTACTTAAATCTAGAAAACCATAAATAAGCGATTCCGATTGCGGTACAAGCGGTTTTTGACAAATTTCTGACTAGGAATTCTATAGGCTGGTACAGCCTCTTTGAAAATCAGTGAGAAGACAATAATCCTGAATAAAATCTAAGGGAATTGATTTCATAATGAAAGTAAATAAGGTAAGAACGGAAAGATCTTCTAAAATCAAAATTTGGTAAATATTTCTTATTGTATGTAGGTATTTCTTCTATGTATATAAAGTGCATATTTTTTCAGGTTTTACCAATTATCACCATTGTTCTATATGATAGGAGACATTGCCCAGAAAAGGAAGGCATTAATTTGGGTATGGAAGGCCCCATGGCCAACAAATGGTGTCAAAATAAGTACTACAAGCAGGGCAATAAACCACCCCAATGTGTGGCCTATAAGTAAATACAAAGTATTAGAGGTAAGGATTTCTTAAGTGTTTATACATATACAGTGTATAACTAAATAATTATTCATGAATTAAGTCAAGACAATCACTGTAAATTGACCAATTTATCTTTCTATGATTTTCAGGTTATACGGAGTATACATACGGTCTACCTGGTGAATGAAGGTGCACCCATCAGTCGTTTGTGAAGAACGGTTTCCAATTCATTACAAAAGAATGCTAGTATTAGTAAAATGTGTCAAGATTTTAGTTTTGTTTTCCCATAAATAAAAACATAACTAATAAGTAGGTACATAATATTTTAAATATTATTATGACATGTTAGTAGTTACCTATAATTCTAGACTGATGGTATCTAGTTACATCATGTTTGATTGTATTGTTTGGTAGTTAACTATAACAGATGTAACCTATACATGTCATTGAAATGGGCATGACTCTTATTATCAAATTAAATAAAACAAATTGCTTGTAAAAAATTACTTTTTATTAAGTAGGTAGTACAACCACATATATTTTATTTAGTATTTGCAGCAGAAAGGCAGGTAGTGAATCCACACGGAAGGATTTTTCTAGTTGGAGGCTTTAACTGTGATAATCTGGTTGGATGTGATGTACCGTTAACTGTAAAGTAAAAAAGGGATGGTTAGGCAAGTCAATATATAAACACTGTGTTACCCCTCTCCAATAGATGGTTTGCAATACATGGTATATCACACATGTAATTAGACAACCAGTTTGGTGCAGTAGTAGCCAATTCTGCTTCTGGTACAGTGGGTGCAGGTTCGATCCCGCACCGTACAAACATTTGTATGCATGAACAATGAACATGTGTGTTGTGTTGGTCTGGGTGTGTTAATGTATGTTTGTATAATATCAATACATATGTATAATATATATTTATTTACAAAAAAGCATCTAAGTAGGTTTATTAGTTGTCTACCCAAAGCATGTATTTACACCATCTTAGTATGGAACTAGATGACCCTGTGTGGCCCGATGTGGCATGTCTTGGGTTATTACGTCAGATTTACTCATCTCTGCTCATTTTAGGCTCGTAATGTTTATAACCACACATCGTTTCTCTGTGCAATCTCTATATCGAGGTAGTGTATACAATTTGAAAGAAACACAAGATATATTACAATGTAGAGTACTTAGGTACCTTTTCCTACTGTTTAGATGTCTTCACTGAACCCCCATACTATTTAATTGCACTTCAATCTCTCGCATCTCGTCTGCACGAGCTCACGTTTCCAAACTGTCGACAAGTCCAATTCCAGGCTTGAACTCAGGAAATCCACGGGTACATCGATTTGTAGTCGTGGCAATGATCATAAACTGTAAATTTATAAAAAATTAAGAAGTTATAGGTTATTATATTGGACGTTTAACAAACTCAAAAGAAATTGCACTTATAAACACTAAAAACGACCTAGATTTGAAAAGTAAATAACTCGTGTCTTAGAAGGAAGTAAATATAAACTTGTTAAATAATAATACTTACCAAAAAATTGCAAATAGATACAGAAAACATCTATAAATAAGATTTTTCATGCGAACTTGAATTGGAAAATTAACATCAACAAACACTTGTCAAATTTAAGATGTCAAAATAAAGACCATAGATAAACCAAAGGCGTAAAATCGTCTTTGCAGATTTCAGATTACTCAAAATAATTAAATTTTTTATTTAAATTACTTTATTTAGGACTTAATTTTTAACATTTTCACAAAAAAGGTAATTAAGTATTCATTCTGTTCTTTTATCATGGCTTTAAAACAATTTTTATCTTAATCTTAGATTATCGATTGAGATACGTCAATATATTGCCCTCTGTAGTTCATCCGAAAGGTTTTGTCTATGGTCGGAACAAGAGAGGGTCGGCTGTTCGGGCCCGAAAATGAACTGGAGTAGGGTCTAGATCGGATGATCGTTTCCGATCAACGAAATCCGTCATGTTTCTGTTCGTTTTTGGGAGTAGGGCTCCTGGTGTCTACAGAATTGCGCTACATGGTAACCGTGCTACTGACTGCTGCGTTACAAGCAATTATGCTTAGTGCAGGGTCGCTAGATTTAAGAGATTATTGTAGACGTTTTAAGGAAATAAAGTTATTATTATTATTATTACATGCCACGCTGGGCCACACAACGCCATCTAGCCCCAAACTAAGCCGAAGCTTGTACTATGGGTAGTAGACAACTGATAAATTTACTTAGATACATTTTTTTTGTAAAAAAATACATATTATACATAGAAAATAGAAAGCACCCAGACCAATACAAACAGACATGTTCATGAACACAAATGTGCAGGAATCGAACCCACTTAAAAATGTTGAATCAAGTAGAGTCTCTTTCGTGGCAGTTCCGCGCCGTGTCCCGCGCACAATGTGTGAGATATGCCACACAACAGGTGGGGACTCACACATACACACACACGTCTGTGTCTACAGGCTGAGCCTAGTGTTTAGCCGCTGTGGGAAAAAGGTGGGTGTTGTGAACGTGACGCGCCTGAGAATAGGCCTGTTGCCGTAAAAAATGTACCTAATTAGTCCGTCTTTTAGATTGTTCAAAAATAAAAGACACGTATTTTTCACTTGTAAATTAGACCAAAAATGACAAAGATATAGCCCATTAAAATAAGCGCGTGACGTCAAAGAGTGGGAGTTTTTTCGCCTTGTATCTTTGTTATTTTTTGTTTAAATGTAAAAAAATACGTGTCCAATATGATCACGTATGTCCAATATGATCTAAAATATGGACTAAATATGATGTAATTTTTTGGACCCTGGAATCATTTCTATAATAAATAAATAATAAAAATTAGTTTATTACGAGAATAGAAAAAAAAGACGGCGACATTACCAAAAGTAAATGTTAAGTATAGCAACGGTTTGACTCCTGATGGCTCAATTGATTGCCCTGCTTTCTGAACCAATGGTCGCGAATTCTGTTCCCAGTAACCGGGACCAACATTCTTGTGTGATTTTTTAAATAAGTACTGATAGACAGGGAAGCAAGGGAGCGGCCTATCATCTTTTCACTCCAAGCCACCCTCACCTGCCCGTGGTGCATCCTGCCGAATAACAAACGAGGCACTAGCAACCGACTGGTGGCGGTATAACCATCACAATTGAAAGCGTTGCTAAATACCACAGACCGGTGACGGATAGCATCGTCACCGGAGCGAGAAGCTATGACCTGCCATCGCCAACGCGCCTGCCCAGCGTGGTCACCACTTGGCAGTCTGGTTGGCGGTCAGTTATCAGACAATAACTTTAAAAACATTGATTTCCGTCAATATACTTACTAAGACTTATAAAAACAAATATTTTCAGCATTACATAAAATTATATGTTTCTGAAACACGCTGTATTTCTTATCACTTCTCCACGTAACGTATGACTAATCTACAATTGTATCTTAACACATAAAACAACTCTTAACAGCTAATGAATAGAGATCAAAATGGCACAGCTCAACTGAAAAATCATTATGCAAGGATTCCCACCTGCCCAATTTAGAAAGATCTCCCCCACCCGTCTAAATGTATAGAATTCGAGAGAAAGTAGCGGCGAATGTGTGGAGGTACACGGGTCTCTGTCAAGTGGACGTATGAACGTTCTAATTTTGAAAACTCAATTTCGTATTCCACCACGCGCGCCGGTCCGCGCCAGACGCGCAGCCATTTTGTTTCCGAACTTTTTTAAAAAAATTGAAAAAATCCGTGCGTTCCTTTTTACTTGTGTTAAAAGTTTGTGCTTTTAAACTCTCTGTGGATTTAATTCTCTGTATTGTAAGTAATTTATTTACAATTTTTATGATCTATTTGTCCTTGTTTCAATACTTATAGGTACTTTTATGTAAAATGTATGACGTGTTTGTCCGTGAATAGTTAGATAATAATTGCATGTAAATAAAACGTTATCTTGCTCTAGAATAACAGTGCATACGATGAAACTTAATTTTCACGTACTCTCCTTAATTAATTCTTGTAGAGTTCTCTTCGTACGTTTTAAAATGATAAACTGGCTACCTGATAAATCATATTCTTTAATACCAATTGCCATTACTTTATGAAATTAGATATTTGAATACCTACCGATAATATAACAGTAAATAAGTACGTATATACATTGAATCATCATCATCATCCTAGCCTTTTCTCCCGATAGTCTCAGGGTCGGCTTCCCAAACTGAGAGATTTGGCGAGGGCTAAGCTTTTACACAGAGCGACTGCCATCAGACCTCCGCAACACTTAGGGTAAGCTATACCCATTCCCAGTTTAGGTTTACTTATATACATTGAATATTTCAATAAAAAAAGAATAAAGAAAGAGTATAGAGTAACTACTGGTCATAATATTATTTGAATGAAACATTCTTTCTTTGACACTTGTGGTTGCATGACAGTTCTACTTCCTAAGACCCTCATGGCACTATCCCATAAAACGCTTGACAAAGGAACCAGGATTTTAAGAGTGGGCAGTCCTAACCTCACCATTATCTTGAAGCAGGGAATCCCATATCCCGCCACTCCCCCAAATGGCAGGGATGAATAACCTCATTTACCCCATTTTAAAATAAATGTAGAGCATAGATTCGTCATGTCTGTTTGTCTGTCTGTCCGTCCTTGTGTCACAGCCTGTGTGTGTCTCTATTTCGAAACTATAAGAGCTACATTATTTAAATTTGGTGCGTAGATGTATTCTGTAAACCGCATTAAGATTTTAAAATAAAATCAGAAAAAAATCCAACATTTTTGGGTTTCCCCATACATATTACTGAATCCGCTGTAGGTAATCCTAGGCATAATGGCTTCCCTACACCTGATGGAAAGCGAAAGAGAAGCCCAAGTCTCTGTGACAACGGGCAAGTTACCTGTCAGTTGCCACCGCCATGCCGGCCCAACCCCCACGAGCTCCGGAAATGTCTTGGGTTATTGAATATTTTTTTTTGGAAAAAGAAATCGATATTTCGTTTCATCAAGTGTATAATTAACACGTTGTATAATAAAATAGTTCTATTATAAACCTCCATAATATGATTTATCACTAGGTAAGCGTGTTATCATCACATGACTATCTGACTGATATATGTAGTTATCTGATAAAAAGCCGACATTGTTAGTACGTTTATTTTACTTTGAAAGAAATATTTGACAACAAGTCTGGTTCAGTGGCAGTGAACGGTGCCTCTGACACAGGAGTCGTGGGTTCGATCCCCGCACAGCAAAAAACATTTGTGTGCATGAACATGTCGGTTTGTATTGGTCTGGGTGTTTACTATGTACATAGTTGTTTATATGTGCATATTATACAAAAAAAATTATCTAAGTAAGTTTATCATCTTTTCGCTCCAAGCCAACCTCACCTGCCCGTGGTGCATCCTGCCGAATAACAAACGAGACGCTGCAGCTGGCAACCGACTGGTGGCGGTATAACCATCACAATTGAAGGCTTAGCTATGTCACCGGAAAATAGCAAGAATCGTAAGTTGATCAATTTCCTAGGTATTTGATTAACTTTCGGAATATAACAAACGGTAGTTGAAATGTATTATTTAACGCAATGGATTTCAAATAGTTGATCAATTTACGGTAGCCTGACAGTCATTTAATAATTTACGATTTTGACACAAGTAAAATTGTCCTCAAACGGGCCAATCGTTGCTCAATGTACTATTTAACGGTGCACTATTACCCGTAACTTAATACACTGTTCCCTGATTGGTTGCCGGGATAACGCCACGTGAGCCATTGAACCAATCAACGTTCACCTCACCTTCGTCGGATGATTTTACGGCAAGACCCCGTAAAATGATCAATTTACTAAAATACATACGTTAAATAATACATTTCAACTGCCGTTTATTATTTTCCGGAAGTTAATCAACTACCTAGGAAATTGATCAACTTACGATACTTGCTATTTTCCGGTGACAGCTATATACCACAGACCGATGACGGGCAGCAGCGTCACCGGAGCGAGGAGCTACGTCCTGCGATCGCCACTTCGGGCAGACACCTGGAGGCTTCACCCATAATCTCCACGCTGGACAGACGGGTTGGCGATCACAGGGCGTAACTCCTCGATATTTATAAAAAAAAAATTTTTTACATTGGTTAAAACCGCATTTAATTCCATGCAGTAGTTTTAGCGCGATGCGCGTTCAAACTTACAGATAAAAATTTCTTCCGTTTTTCCAACGTTTCCCCGTGTCACTGCTCTGCTCCTATTAATTGTAGCCTGATGAAAGTATACTATAACCTGCACTGTGACTATAATAAAGATTATATCATGTATCAAAGTCCCGATGTATAAAAGCATCAATTTTCACGTCAACTCAGTCAGCTAATCAATTAACCTTGCACAGTGAAATCTTTTACCCTTATCGCTCATTAAGAGATTAAGACTGATAGCATATCTTAGTTCTAAGCGTTCGCCTAATATATAATACTTACTAATAAGTCTATTAAATAGGTTTCCTGCTCTCCAAGGGGCCTTTTTAAACAGGGCCCTTATAGATTCGTCATGTCTGTCTTTCTGTATGTCACAGCCAGTTTATTCCGAAACTATAAGAGATACATTATTTAAATTTGGTGCGTAGATGTATTCTATAAACCGTATTAAGATTTTAAAATAAAATCAGAAAAAAATCCAAAATATTTGGGGTTCCCACTACATACATAGAACTGAAACTCAAAATTTTTTTTTCATCAAACCTATACGTGTCTATGGATAGGTATTTTAAAATGATGTTGAGGTTTCTTACATATTGTTTTTCTAAACTGAATAGTTTGCTGACAGGTGACTGACCAGTTACTTGCCCGTTGTCACAGCGACTTGGGCTTCTTTTTCGCTTTCCATCAGACGAAGGGAAGCCATTATGCCGAGCTACTATAAAAAAAAAATGTTTGCCCAAAGTGGCGAACAACTGGAGAGGCCTATGTCCAGCAGTGGACTGCAACAGGCTGATGATGATGATTGCGTACTTGGCTAGTTTCTTTGAAGATTGGCTGATATAGTTCAAATCCGTGTAGGAGACTATTGTGTTACCGAAATGTTTAAACAAGTGATCTCAATAACAATTGTGAAACGTTTTAATTACCTACATTGTATGAACGAATAGAGGCAAAATTAAACTTTTTGTGAAACAGTAACAAGGATAACAATATCTACGTATACTGATCAAGCTCGTAGGGGGTTAGGGTCAGGTAAGCATTATCTTACTGTGTGGTGGGCCTGCTCAATAGTCGAGTGTGTCTTTCGGAATCCAAACTGATGTCCGGGTATGATGTCTTGCACTTTCATTTCATTGAGTCTATTAAGGAAGACTCTTTCCCACAGCTTGGAGAGAAATGGTGTGAGACTTATGGGTCTATACGATGAACAGTCGTGTGGCGGCTTACCATCCTTGCGAATCATAATGATCTCGGAGACCTTCCACAGTTTTGGGAAATGAGATGTTCTGAGGATAGCGTTAAAAAGGCAAGCCAGAAATGTGACACACTTCTTTGGGAGTTCCTTCAAGATTCGAGGAGTGATAAGGTCGAAACCTGGAGCCTTTTTAGGGTTGAGGGTCTTTATTTCTTTTATGATCTCTCTGGGCGACGTGGGCCTAATGGGTAGACACAGCTGAACATCTTGGTTGAGTATAGTGTCCATGTCCGACTCATCTAGAATGCCATCATTTGGCTGGAACACTTGTGCCAAATGTTGGAATGGTTACCGCCACCAATCGGTTGCCAGCGTCTCGTTTGTTATACGGCAGGATGCACCACGGGCAGGCGAGGGTGGCTTGGAGCGAAAAGATGATGCGTCCCTCTATTTTGATGATAAATAGCGTTTCCTTTTTAAAGTGTTATGCTTAAACAATTTTCACTTCTTATAACTTGTTACGTGAGTGAATTTAACCGTGATCAAATCCTATCGTGATTTCGTGTTCACGTCTAATACAGATGCGATGCTTCTGAAGAGAAAAAAAGATTCGTGATCTGAGGTATTAATCTTTGATACGATTACTTTAGAGATTTTTTGGACGTTAGAAGCGAAATATGATACAATAGATATTAGTCAGGCAATATGTTTATGTTATAGGTACGTTTGTAGTTTATCCTATCCTATCCTATCCTATCCTTCCTTATACTATTATAAACGCGAAAGTTTGTTTAGATGGATGGATGTTTGTTCCACTTTCACGCAAAAACTACTGAACGGATTTCAATGAAACTTTACAGGAATATAGTTTGTACATCAGATTAACACATAGACTATGTTTTATACGAATATCACGCGGGCAGAGCCGCGGACAGCAGCTAGTTTACATATCAAAATAGAATAGAATAGGTAAACTTAATTTGGAATACAAAAAACCAAGAATAACAGCTATTTTACGATAAAAACCGATTTTAATATGGTGGACACTGGTACCAACTAGGAAGTACACCCTTTCAAACAAAAATACTATAGGGGCTGCGCAGACGACAGACTTTTTGTGCGATAGAGTCTGCGTCTGAGACATTTAAAAAGAGCGTCTAGGTCGGCCGACAGAATGATCGAAGATGTGCGTCGTGTGCGTTGAGTCTGTGAAATATCCGCGACAGATTTTTGCGCATCTTGTGCGTTACTGCATATAATTGCAAAAAAGTGCGTCACGGATAGTCTGTCGTCTGCGCTGCCCCTTAGTGTTGAGCCGGCATGGCGGTGGCAACTGACATTTAACTGACCAGCTACTTGCCCGTTGTCACAGCGACTTTGGATTCTCTTTCGCTTTCCATCAGGCGTAGGGAAGCCATTATGTCAAGCTACTATAAATATAGTATTATATATGTATATGTACGGCCCCAGTCTAATAAAACATGCGTATTCCTTTATGGACATTAACACAATCAGACAAAGATCTACTGAGCATTTTTTGTACCATTGAAAACACCTGCCATCAAATTGAACCACAGATGTTTAAACCGTTAAAATTCGTCAGGTGGCATTAACAAAGTAGTTTAGGGCACCCCTTACTATGTATTAGATTGAGTGAAGTTTAATCTATACTTATAATAAATCTGTAGAGAGGTCAATTCTGTACATGAAATATATTTTCAAAATAACTATCAGGGTGTGATTAGTGATCGATACTGATGCCAAAAATGAAATCAGTAAAATTTTTGTTTGTATGTTCGTTATAGAAACAAAAACTACTAGACGGATTTTAACGAAACTTGGTACAATTATTCTTCATACTCCTGGGCAGGTTATAGTATACTTTTCATCACGCTACAATTAATAGGAGCAGTGAAGGGAAAATGTCAGAAATCACGCAAGAACTACCTACTACATGGTATTGAATGCTCACCAATTTATTGCTAGAGGTCTAAATTACAATTTAGGCATCATTTAATGGAAGTCCGTTATTTTTTAAACCCGATATCCACGCGTGCGACCGCCGCTGGCACAGCTAGTTTTTACATAAAATACACGAAGATGGATGCAATAATCTACAAGGACACTAGGGACTCTTCCTAAAGTTATATCTCTTGTCATTTTACTGACTGAAATTAATAAATTAAACTTTAATAGAGAAAGGCCATCGCCAGTTCGCGAGTTTGACTCTCACTTTGCTAGTTTTTTTTTATAGTGGCTTGACATAATGGCTTCCCTACGCCTGATGGAAAGCGAAAGAGAAGCCCAAGTCGCTGTGACAACGGGCAAGTAACTGTTCAGTTACCTGTCAGTTGCCACCGCCATGCCGGCCCAACTCTAACCCCCCACGAGCTCCGGAAACCCTACTCACCGGCAGAAACACGACCCAGAGGTTATTTGACTGCGGTATTATATGGGGTGGAGGTCCTTCCCCGGACGGGCGGCTCAATTCGAGCGAAGATTCGCTATGCCCTACCTCTCTTAAAATTTTTATTATTTATTATTAATTATTTATTTCTTCGTCGTAAACCGTGTGACAATAATGAACTTTGCAAAAAGTTTGCATCCCCTTAGTAAAGTGACATTTCGCGTGGGGGCGCGGAGCTACGCTCCACTGAACTCTGAGTCATCACTCACCCATAACGATACACCACCTGTACTTTACTCACTCAAAATAACTAGTTTGCAAGTTAGGAATAAGAAATACAATTCAACATCTACATCAACACTATCTACACTAATATTACAAAGAGGAAAGATTTGTATTTTTGTATGTAACGAATAAACTCAAAAAGTACTGGGGCCCTACTACAAAAAAGGAAAATGATCGTTCGTTGAACGGATCGCGTATTTTTGCCCCATAAATCTCATTTGTTAGTGAAACCCTAAAAAAACTTCAGAACAGAGTAATTAAGACAACATCTTTATTTAAGTTTTAATTAGTCCGTCTCACAAACGCACATTATTATATGTTTCACAAGGCATATACTATTGCTCTACACTCCGTTGATAAGAACTGATAAGGGCACCTTGAGAAACAAAAACCTATTCAGATAGTCGTTTTTCGAATTTCAACGTGTGAATTAGAATATATTATGTGGGAATATCAGTTATTGTAACTCGAAATGTTGTGTATGTCACAAAGAATTTGTGGAAAACGCTTTTTTATTAAGACAATCGGACATAGATGTCCAAGAGAGGTAGGACATAGCGAATCTTCGCTCGTATTGAGCTGCCCGTCCGGGAAAGGACCTCCACCCTATAGAATACCGCAGCCAAATGACATCCGGGTCGTGTTTCTGCTGGTCAAGAGGGTCTCCGGAGCTCGTTGGGGGTTAGGGTTGGACCGGCATGGCAGTGGCAACTGACAGGCTAACCAGTTACTTGCCAGTTGTCACAGCGACTTGGGCTTCTCGTTGGTTTTCCATCAGGCGTAGGGAAGCCGTTATGTCGAGCTACTATAAAAAAAAATCCTGTCCTTTCCACTTCCGAACGACACGTGCTGGACAGCGTTGCCATCCGCATACCATCCAGACGATGGTTGCGCGCACCAAGAGGTTCAGTTCCTCGTTCCTGCAAAGCGCCATTAAGTCATGGAACGCCCTTCCAGCTCATGTGTTTAATTCCTCTTACAATCCTGCGTTCTTTAGGCGGGGCGTGAAACGGCATCTCAGTGGTTCCTCAGGGTGAGGGCGACAGGCGCGGTGGGCTTGCCCTAGTGTGCCTGTCGACCTAACATTTGGACCTCACGACCGCTTACCGTCAGGTGGAGTGAGGTCGTCCTGAACGCTCTTTTTATAAAAAAAATGTAATTTAGATTTTTATCTTTATTTTCAGATTATCATGTCTTCAAGAGGAAGAGTAGGAGGGTTATAGTGAACAATTAACCGTTATTATGTTTAAAAACAAAATGGCGGAAAAAGAAGGACAAGTAACAATTGACGACTTACCGATAGCATTCCAGGTAAATACTTAAAATATACCTAATTAACTTTGGATTGGAGGAAGCGACCCATCATCTCAAATCAAAGTTACCGACATAGCTCACCGGATCAGCAAGCTGAAGTGGCAGTGGTCTGGCCACATCAGCCGCAGAACCGATAACCGTTGGGGTAAACAAGTTCTGGAGTGGAGACCGCGTCTCGGCAAACGTAGTGTAGGACGCCTTCAGGCTAGGTGGAGTGACGATTTGCGCAGGACGGCTGGCAAGTGTTGGATGCGAGAAGCCCAAAATCGAGCACAGTGGCGAACCTTGGGAGAGGCCTATGTCCAGCAGTGGACTGATGTGGGCTGATGATGATAACCCATCATCTTCAGATGGCAGTCGCTTCAATGTAATAACCAGACTCGCTAAATCTAGGATCATGGTCAAAGCGGACCCTGGGCCTAGAGGCACAAACCGGGACTACGCTAAGAGGATGATGATGATGATGAATCTAAAATACGGACTGAATAAAAACATCCCTATGTTCATTGGGGGCGACCTATGTCCAACAGTGAAAGAAAGAAAGAAAGAAAGAAAAAATATTTATTAGGTACCACAAAAGACTTAATACTACTACTACGTGGATGTAAAGCTGATTATATGTTCTTGTTTTTCTGTTCAGCGCATACATTCTTCACTTCAGTTTACAGGTGATAGTATATCTTGATATATCTGAGCCAATGTCCTATTATAAGTATGGTATGAATCATTCATTACTCATCGTGACATATTAAACGATGTTAAATTATTTAACCTAAAGGTACTAGGTAAATTACTAGTACATAAGAGAGGTAGGGCATAGCGAATCTTCGCTCGAATAGAGCCGCCCGTCTGGGGAAGGACCTCCACCCTATAGAGTACCTACCGCAGCCAAATGACCTCTGGGTTGTGTTTCTGCCGGTGAGTAGGGTTTCCGGAGTTTATGGGGACCCCCCCATTAACCCTAAAGTTGGCCCGGCATGGCGGTGGCAACTGACAGGTAACAGACCAGTTACTTGCCCGTTGTCACAGCGACTTGGGCTTCTCTTTCGCTTTCCATCAGGCGTAGGGAAGCCATTATGTCGAGCCACTACAAAAAAAAAACTCTTGGGCGGTAAGGGTTGGGCCGGCATGGCAACTGACAGGTAACTGACCAGTTACTTGCCCGTTGTCACAGCGACTTGGGCTTCTCTTTCGCTTTCCATCAGGCGTAGGGAAGCCATTATGTCAAGCCATGCAAAAAAAAAACTCTTGGGTGGTAAGGGTTGGGCCGGCATGGCAACTGACAGGTAACTGACCAGTTACTTGCCCGTTGTCACAGCGAATTGGGCTTCTCTTTCGCTTTCCATCAGGCGTAGGGAAGCCATTATGTCGAGCTGATACTCAAAATCTAGTAACATTTCGTTCACACCCAATGCCTTCGTTAATTACGTTTTTTGAATGTACAAAATGGAAACTCTCATATCCTGTGTTGCGATGCGTCGTCACAGTGACCGCACACCCATCCGATCATCGGATTACGGGCTCATTTCAATATTATGATGTCATGATAACTGCGTAGATAAGTCTGTAAGTATGTACCTGTGGCAATCCACTGCTGGACATAGGCCTCTATAGTTGTTCGCCACTTTGGGCAAACATCTGGTAGATTTATCCATAATCGCCACCTTGGGCAGGTGGGTTGGCTATCGCAGCACGTAGCTTCTCGCTCCGGTGACGCTACTGCCCGTCAACAGCCTGTGGCTACCTACGCCTTCAATCGTGATGGTTATACCGCCACCAGTCGGTTTCCAGAGCCTACGCCCTGCGATACCCAACCCGCCTGCCCTTAACTAGAAATAAATAAGATTATATAGAGATAGATAATAAGGAGCAAATAAGTGCTATAAAAATGTAAAGTAGGTTAGCAAGAGTAGGGCACAATAGTGCAATAAAAATGTTTAGGGTCTAGTGAGGGCAGCGTAGAGCGACTCTACAATGTAGAGACGCAACCGGCCAATAGAGCGCCGCTAGTTAGTAAAACCGCTGTAGTAGTTATTAAGAAATAAAGATGCGTAAGGTCTCGGACCCCCCATGTCCGAGGAAGCAGTAAAAATTTAAAAAAAAAGAAAAAAAATACCCCCGCCTGCCCAGCGTGGCGATTATGGGTAGGAATGTCCTCCAAATGTTTGCCCTAAGCTGTGATCAACTGGAGAGGCTCATGTCCAGCAGTGGACTGTGATAGCCTGATAATAGTGACTAATACAGATTTAAAGTTAGACCTCTAGCAATAGGTACATCGGTGAAAACCGCATTCAATTCGGTGCAGTAGTTTTTGAGCAATGCGCGTTCAAACATACAGGTAAAAATTTCTCCCGTTTTCCTAACACCTACCTAGTTTCATTAAAATCCGTTGAGTAGTTTTTGTTTCTATAACGAACATACAGACAGACAGACAGACAAAAAATTTACTGATTGCATTTTTGGCATCAGTATCGATCACTAATCAACCCCTGATAATTATTTTGAAAATATATTTCATGTACAGAATTGACCTCTCTACAGATTTATTAAAAGTATAGAAGATTGCTTTTTTCACGATCCTCGGTTCAGAAGACAGTCACAGGTCATATCATCTGTTCTATAAATACATCTGCACAGTACCAACGGCCAATCATGGCCTGACGCCATAATAGGCCTAAGGTGACGTCACTTCCGTTTCCACAATATGGCGGCCTCGATCCAAATGCATTATGATTTGCGGTGAGCATAGTATTGAATGAGTATGAGGCTTGTTAGTTTAGTAGTAGTTTGAGCCGCTTAAAAGCTAGAGGTTCCGGGTTCAGATTCCAGTTAGGTAAATAATAAATAAATAACCAAGACATGCCACGCTGGGCCACACAGCACCACCTAGCCCCAAACTAAGCCGAAGCTTGTACTATGGGTACTAGACAACTGATAAACTTACTTAAATACCTTTTTTTTTGTAAATAAATACATATTATACATAGAAAACACCCAGACCAATACAAACAGACATGTTCATGCACACAAATGTTTGTACTGTGTGGGGATTGAACCCACGACCCTTTGCTCAGAAGGCAGAGGTCACGACCACCGAGCCAGTTTACTTAAAACTAGATACAAAAAAAAAAAACAACGAGGCACAATATTTTTTTATAGTGGCTCGACATAATGGCTTCCCTACGCCTGATGGAAAGCGAAAGAGAAGCCCAAGTCGCTGTGACAACGAGCAAGTAACTGGTCAGTTACCTGTCAGTTGCCACCGCCATGCCGGCCCAACCCTAACCCCCGACGAGCTCCGGAAACCCTACTCACCGGAGAAACACGACAGGTCATTTGGTTGCGGTATTCTATAGGGTGGAGGTCTTTCTCCGGACGGGCGGCTCAATTCGAGCGAAGATTCGCTATGCCCTACCTCTCTTAATACCTACCTATCTAGATTATTACAGATGTTCATTAGTACTCTGTCTACTTCCAGGTAAAATACTTGGGGCAGAGCGATGCTCGAGGACTATGGGGCATCAAACATACCAGGAAACCAGTGGATCTGATGGTAGCTGCAGCGAAGGCTTTACCTCCAGGTAACAATTTTTCTATAGCATATTACGCCTTACCGATATTCAGGCAATGTCCAAGGATCATTCCTTTCTAGTCACCTAGTCCCGTCATAGGCAATATGTGAGGGATATAGTATCTATGTAGTTTCTGCGGTCGGGATTTAAGGGAGCGACCTATCATCTTTTCGCTCCAAGCCACCCTCACCTGCCCGTGGTGCATCCTGCCGAATAACAAACGAGGCGGTGGCAACCGACTGGTGGCGGTATAACCATCACTATTGAAGGCGTAGCTAAATACCACAGGCCGATGACGGGCAGCAGCGTCACCGGAGCGAGGAGCTACGCCCAAGATACCCAACCCATTTAATCTTAATCTTAACTTCTTAACTAATATTATAAAGCTGAAGAGTTTGTTTGTTTGTTTGAACGCGCTAATCTCAGGAACTACTGGTCCGAATTGAAAAATTCTTTTTGTGTTGAATAGACCATTTATCGAGGAAGGCTTTAGGCTATATAACATCACGCTGCAACTATTAGGAGTGAAGAAATAATGGAAAATGTAAAAAACAACGGGGAAAAAATAACTATTCCACGCGGACGAAGTCGCGAGCACTGCTACTCTATAATAATATCTATATCTTTTCGCTCCATGGTACTTTCAGCTGCCCTGCGTCCTGCCGAATAACAAAGGAGGCAACCGACTAGTGGCGGTATAACCAATACAATTGAAGGCGTAGCTAAATACCACAGGCCGATGACGGGCAGCAGCGTCACCGGAGCGAGGAGCTACGCCCTGCGATACACAACCCATTTAATTTATGGATAAAGCCTCCACATGAAGAAGAACTGGAGAGGCCTTTGTCCAGCAGTGGACTGCTATAGGCTGATGATGATGTGGTAAAATGAAAATGAAATGAAATAATTTTTATTTGGAACATAAAACTTATGAATACTTAAAAAACAAACTTAACATAAAAAACAATATTATGCATCCAAAATGGCTGTCACTCAGCATAACGCGGGCGCGCCCCGACGCTAAAATGAGTATGCTGCTTGTTGTTCTTATAAAGAAACTAAAATAAAATATTTTATTTTGATTTCAGGTCAAATCTTACCAATAGTTAAGCTTACAATCACCACAGACGGAGTGCATTTAGAAACTATAGATCAGGGAACTAAGGTAATGCTTTATACGGTAACGACTGACTCGGTGGCTCAATTGATAGTGACCTCTGCCTTCTGAACCAAGGGTCGTGGGTTCGATCCCCACACATTACAAACATTTGTGTGCATGAACATGTCTGTTTGTATTGGTCTGGGTGTTTTCTATGTATAATATGTATTTATTTACAAAAAAAAATGTATCTAAGTAAGTTTATCACACATAATCTGTGGTTTATCAGTTGTCTAGTACACCCATAGTACAAGCTTCGGCTTAGTTTGGGGCTAGATGGCGCTGTGTGGCCCAGCGTGGCATGTCTTGGGTTATTTATATTATTCTATGTTATTTAATGTTTAAGCGCAACATAAGTTTAAAAAATTGTAATAAAACCATCAATATCAACCCAGAAAATGGAAAAGAAACGAGCGAACTCCTATTTAAAAGGACGGCAGCGACCCCAGAACTCAATATGAGTTGCGGGTGTCCATTGGGCGGTGGTAAAAAAAAAAAGAAAAAAAATTGGCCTTCAAATGGTACATTACATACATCATCATCATCAGCCTAATGCAGTCCACTGCTGGACATAGGCCTCTTCAGTTGTTCGCCACTTAGGGCAAACATCTGGAGGATATACCCATAATCGCCACGCTGGGCAGGCGGGTTGGCGATCGCAGGGCGTAGCTTCTTGCTCCGATGACGCTGCTGCCCGTCATCGGCCTGTGGTATTTAGCTATAGCTTCTATCGTGATGGTTTTACCGCCACCAGTCGGTTTGCCAGAGCCTCGTTTGTTGTTCGGCAGGATGCACCGCGGGCAGGTGAGGATGGCTTGGAGCGAAAAGGTGATAGGTCGCCCCCTTACATCCCTATGTAACCCACATTACTATGTAAACTTTTATTTCCAGCGGGACGAGTTCGATCACATGTCAGTATTCTTCAGCATCGAGTCCATATCTTATGGGGTCCAAGACCTGGTGTACACGAGGGTTTTCTCCATGATCGTGGTGAAGGATAACGCTGATGGGAAGGGTTTGAACCCGTTTGAGTGCCACGCCTTCGTCTGTGAGTCCAGGTAAATTCTTAGACAGTGCAGAACATTGTTGAACAGGGCTATTTCCTGGGTCAAAATACTAACATTATATTTAGTCTGTAATTTAGATTAATAAAAAAATATTGGACATGTATTTTTTCTAATTTCGTATAAACAAAAAATAACAGAGATCAACATTAAGGAGCCACAAGGAGTGACGTCACACTTTAGCGGGCTATATCTCTGTAATTTTGGCCTAATTTGGAAATTAAAAAATATGTGTTTCTTATTTTTAAGTAATCTAAAAGACGGACTAATCGAATTTTTTACGGCAACAAGCTTAATAGGCTCGTAAAAAATGTACTCGTAAGTATACCTAAGTCATACTTTGAGTTTCGTAGAAGATGAATACGGGATTAACCGGAAACCTGGGTACACATAAAACCACCTTGGGTCACAAACCCTAGTGAAAAGCTTGGCGACTAAAGTAATTCCTCCCAAATGGTCCTCGGGGGAAACCTAGAAAATAAGAGTAAAGGAAATGGTTATTATAACGTACAAAAGTATTACTTTAACTTTTATTTGCTTAATTTTTATTAGAGCAATGTTATCCGATATTGAGTTATTTATTTTATCTTTTTAAACTGCAAAGTGTTAGTAAATCTATTTGAAGAAATAAACAATTTTATTTCTAGGTACTTTATATAAGAGCTAAATCTGATATTCAGTTGTTTATTTTATTATACATATTTTCAAGTGTTTAATAAATAATAACGTTTGAGTCCAGATAAAATAAGGTATCTGATCTGTAGACTCAAACCTAAAATCTTCTCACGTATCCAATAGATAAAATATTTGGATTAAGTAAACAAACCTATCAGATGTTGACAGAAGTAAAAATAAGAATAAGATAAAGTAACATGTTTTTAACAAAGTTTATATAAATAACAGACAACTTGGCATGTACATTGCTCTCATCCCCAAGTAAGTAGCTTAAACACAAAAAGCCAGTGAACATTAGTGTTTAATTCTATTTGTCTTCTTTCTCAGAAATGCAGCTAGAAGATTAACATATTCCTTGGCGGCAGCGTTTCAAGATTATTCTAGAAGAGTCAAGGAAATGCAAGCGACTCCGGGTGAGAACACTACCACATTATTATCTAAATATATAAAAGGAAAAACTGACTGACAGACTGACATATCAACGCACAGCCTAAACGGCTAAACGTAGGCAGTTGAAATTTGGAAGGGACGTAGCTTAGATACCGTAGAGGTGCAATAAGAAAGGAATTCCCGAAATTCCCACGGGAACGGGAATTAGCGGGAAAAAATAGTACTAAACCCGTTCGAAGCCGGGGCGGGTCTCTAGTATTACATATTTTATAGTACCTACCTAGCACAGCAAAATTAAGGGGGATGTAAGGGAGCGAGCTATCATCTTTTCGCTCCAAGCCACCCTCACCTGCCCGTGGTGCATCCTGCCGAATAACAAACGAGGCGCTGGCAACCGACTGGTGGCGGTATAACCATCACGATTGAAGTCGTAGCTACGCCCTGCGATCGCCAACCCGCCTGCCCAGCGTGGCGATTATGGGTATATCCTCCAGATGTCCTCTGCCCGTCATCAGTCTGTGGTATTTAGCTACGCCTACAATTATGATGGTTATATCGCCATCAGTCGGTTGCCAGCGCCTCGTTTGATATTCGGCAGAATGCACCACGGGCAGTTGAGGTTGGCTTGAAGCGAAAAGATGATGGGTTGCTCCCTTACATCCCAATTGAACCCAATTGAACGAATTGTTGAAAAATGTTTTTTTAAAGCTTCACAGATGCTCGGACTAACTCTGGACGACTTATAGCGGTCACCCGACATCACAGGTGTAGCAGTCACTTAACTTTTAACGCTTAAGCCTTCTGTCTCTTTCTTTTACATTCTTTTCGGTTCTTTTGCTTGCTGTACCTTCTCACTGCGTAGTTGAGGTGGAATGTTTCCAAATACTGCTACTTCTGTGATGTTCTGTGATAATGTTCAGTCGCTTAAATGATAGTGGTCCCACCACGCCGCGTTCGTTAAGACTATAGATAGATCGACAAGGATTTCTTTTTTTTTTATGCAAGAAGCGGCAGACGAGCAAATGTGATGCCTGATGGTAAGCAGTCGACACCGCCCATGGACACCCGCAACTCTGTTTAATGGCAACAGATCTTTTCATAATGTTCATCAGCCTATTGCAGTCCACTGCTGGACTAGTTAGGTATATATTCAGAAAACCAAAATGGTGTTCACTCAGCGTAAAGTTACGGCAAATTTTTGTTCATCATAACCTGGTTCGCAGTAGAAACCTTGAATTCAGAAGAATTTTCAGAAGAGAAGAGAAATTTCAAGGGTAACATAGAAATGTTACCCTTGAAATTACCTTGGTGCATTAGTTAATGTGAATAGAAAATCCACTTTAAACCTATGCAAAATCTGGTTTGGTGGGATGTAAGGGAGCGGCCTATCATCTTTTCGCTCCAAGCCAACCTCACCTGTCCGTGGTGCGTCCTGCCGAGTAACAAACGAGGCGCTGGCAACCGACTGGTGGCGGTATAACCATCACAATTGAAGGCGTAGCTAAATACTAAAGACCGGTGACGGGCAGCAGCGTCACCGGAGCAAGAAGCTACGCCCTGCGATCGCCGACCCGCCTGCCCAGCGTGGCGATTATGGGTATATCCTCCAGATGTTTGCTCTAAGTGGCGAACAACTGGAGAGGCCTATGTCCAGCAGTGGACTGTAATAGGCTGATGATGATGATGATAATGAATTATGGATGCGTTTGCGCTGCGCCGCAGTAATAATTATAAGTTTTAGTAATTGTATCTCATTTTAAGTGAACGTTTGTAAGTTCTTATGAGAATAATAAATGTCTTTAAACCTAAAATGACCTAAAGTGGGGATCCTGAATTTGGTATTCTTAACTGACCTAACTGAGGTACTTTTTCTTCGCCTTTCTGCCAAAATAGGTAGCAACTCTTAATTTATTTACATAACTCTTTCTATCTCTCTTTCCAGAACTGGACGACAGGCCACCGAGTCTGAAGAAGCGCTTCGCCATTGACTTAAGAACCCCTGAGGAAATCGAAGCAGACTTGGAGACAGAAGCGTGATAGTATGTTATAGCTGATGGTGGATTTCTCTATATTTGTTTACAATTGTGTGCAAGGATTGTAGCAAGTGGAAGGACGTGGTGTCTGCCTTCCCCACTGAGAGCAAGGCGTGACGTTATGTATTAATGTATGTGTGCATTTTAAATCTTTAGAATAGAATAGAACAGAAAAAGATTTATTGGCAACACATAAGTAGATACGTACAAGAATAGTAAACAGGCGCATACAAAACAGTTACACGTTCACATCACCCTTTTAAAAATTTAATCTGCCGGAATTCTAAACACAAAAGAAAAACAATTGTTTACAAATGTTTCGATAACAAACAAATTAAACAACCTTAAAACAATGAAAATGGGGAACGAAATAATAATGAAAATGGGAAATTTAGGAAGTATACCATTTCCTGGTGACATACATAAAACAAACTTGAAAAATTGAGAACGTCGTCCTTTTTTCATAGTCGGTTAAAAAAAGAGTATTGTATTTCATAGAAGAGAAATCCACGCACAAAATTATAGGCGTTACAAAATGATCTCTGATGTATTTTATAACCAAATCAATCATTTGTTAGTTGCCAATATTGGTATGTTTTTTTAAGCATTTATTCGCTGACATGTTTGCATTTTAACAAAATGGCTACATACGGAGATCATCTTGTAAAAATATTTTTTTTTATTGTATCATCAAGTACAGCATTTTAGTGAGTATTTTAGCCAAAGGTTAATAATTATAAATATTTACAATAAGTAGATGTTTTAAATTGTAAAGACATTCCATCTAGTGTAAGCTATGTATGTATAATGTATGTTAAATCAAAGCCTTACTTATAAATTAAAAATACAACAGTAAACCTACTTGGTTTTCATTAAGAGCAACTAATTTTCAATATTTTATCAATACTAATAAGGCAAATTACTTAAAATCTTGTAATAATGGTGCCCACTTTGTAAATGCTATACATATTAATTTAAAATTTTAATAATAAAGTATTTTAAAACTCTATGAGGCTCGACGTATTGTCTATGATTTAAAAATAATTGCAGTGTACAGAAAACAATAATTAGCATAAGTAATTGTCGGCTTAATTTATATATTTATAGGAATTAAGCATCTAAAATCTTATAAAAAGTGTTTTAATAAAATTGTTGTAAGAAAATGTTATTGTATTTTATTTATTTGATGACTTTTGCATAAATACTTTGGTTTATTTAATTAAAATAAAATAAACGCCTAAACTAATAAAAAAACCGGCCAAGTGCGAGTCGGACTCTCGCACGTAGGGTTCCGTACCACTATACAGCTAAATAAATGTTTTTCTTTACGTTTTATTATATTGGAGTTAATTAAATGAAAAAATTAGGTAATTTGATTTATGACGTTTAAAAAAAAACTACTGGCTAGATTTGATTCAAACCAAATTTCGTTAGTAGTTTTCATAGTGATACACATGATATATTTTTTTCAGTTTTATCATGCCCATATTTTAGAAGTTACGGGGGGGGGACACTCATTTTACCACTTTGGAAGAGTCTCTCGCGCAAACTATTCAGTTTAGAAAAAAATGATGTTTGTTACCTCAACATTATTTTCAAATACCTATCCATAGATACCCCACACGTATAGGTTCGATGAAATTTTTTTTTTCAGTTTCAGTTCTATGTATGGGGAACCCCAAAAATTTTGGATTTTTTTCTGATTTTATTTTAAAATCTTGATGCGGTTCACAGAATACATCTACGTACCAAATTTCAATAATGTAGCTCTTATAGTTTCGGAATAAACTAGCTGTGACATACGGACAGACAGACAGACAGACAGACATGACGAATCTATAAGGGTCCCGTTTTTGCCATTTTGGCTACGGAACCCTAAAAAACTAACTCCCGTTCTCGTGGGAATTTTACAACTAAGCTAGTAGCAGTTTACTAAGGTACCTGCATGCATTGAATATTGATTCAAGCGTCTAACTTAAGGGGTTTAAATTAAGTTAAGGTGGCGGTGGACAGATCTAGGTGGCAACGTAGGAAATAAGAGGCCAAAACTCATTTTGGGTGGCTATATCATCATAGTAAGTAAGTATATCTAAGTTTAACATTAATCATTAATCAGAATCACACACGACCTTTTTCCTATCAAGTTTCTTAAATTCATTCAGCAATTTCAATATAAAAACGAATTCTTCTGTACTCCTTTTAACTTTCATGCTTTCTCTTTCTGTATCTTCTTTTTCATTAGCAGCACTTTCTTCTATCAAAGCCACAAGTCTAGAAGTGGATATATGTAACAAAACTTCTAGAAGGTATTTCTTGTTTGGGTTTTTCATGTAAATCTCTTTCAAGTTTTTGAACCAATTTTGTTGTTTGTATTTTGTCACTATTGCTATGTGCTTTAGTGCATTATGCAGCTGTAAATATAAAAAAGCATATAAAAAACACAATGCCTGGCTGGCGTCAACCGTAAACTTATCAAAACACCCTTGAAGTGACTCTTGTCGCGTTTTGGGATCTCAGTCATCATCATCATCAGCCTATTGCAGTCCACTGCTGGATATAGGCCTCTCCAGTAGTCCGCCGCCTAAACTTCTGGAGGATATACCCATAATCGCCACGCTGGGCAGGCGGGTTGGCGATCGCAGGGCGTAGCTTCTTGCTCCGGTGACGCTGCTGCCCATCATCGGCCTGTGGTATTTAGCTACGCCTTCTACCGTGATGGTTTTACCGCCACCAGTCGGTTTTCCAGAGCCTCGTTTGTTGTTCGGCAGGATGCACCACGGGCAGGTGAGGATGGCTTGGAGCGAAAAGGTGATAGGTCGCTCCCTTATCTTAGTGTATAGCCAAAATCCATAAGCGGGTGGTGTGAGTGTTCTTTTTTGAAATTTCATCCAAACGTTACGAAATCCAGCAATATTTTAGGAAATAATTGTCAAAAATCATTGGTGAAGCCAAAAATTTGTGAAATGTATGGGGAGAAAGGTTATGGTAAATTAACTGGAACACTCAATCCGCTAACCCAAGAAAAATACTGTACATATAGATTAGATATCGTTTCTCAAAAAGACTCTATACATACATGCTCCTAGCGTTAAGTTCGCCTTTTGTACCATTTTTGTGCAATAAAGTTTAAATAAATAAATATATTGTGCAGAATTTGTGAAAGATATTCATAATTATTCAATTAATTTTGTCGGTTCCTTTGGATCTTATAAAGGCATCTGTAGAATTCTACAAGCCAGTATAGCTGTGGCAACTGAAGTCATTGATTTGATTATTAGTCCGTTGCCGCTGAGAATAAGTCTTCTCTTTTGCTTGCGAGGCCAAGAAGAACCAACTTCACTAAGAACCACCATGGCCTCTCTGGTTCTAGTCCCTTTGGCAACGGTTAAAGAAACAAATCAACCACTTGTTAGGTATCTCTGCTATGCTGGCTTCAGAATTAAAGTGATCCCAAAAGGATTTCATTTTTTCCTTTTGAGGAATATCATCATCATCATCACCCTGTGATGCTGATCACTGCTGGACATAGGCCTCTTCCATTGTTCACCACTTTGCTGAATCCCGGGATTCCCTCATTCAGCACTTGCCAGCCATCTTGCGCAAATCGTCACGCCACCTGGCTTTAGGGCATTTTGCACTACGAAGCGGTTTACACGCGAGAAATCATGTACCCTTACAGTTTTGAGGTACGGACAAAAGAAGCAGTCTACTTACATCATACATACTACTTTTCAGATCTCCCAAAAACGTCAAAAAATCATTGTGATCCTCTAAATCCTTTCCAGTATCACTCTCTCTAGCCCTAAAGTACAACCAAATACGATTTATCAATCCCTTCGCTTTTAAATAAGATTTTATCCTGTTTTTATTTCGTGGCAATAGATGTTTCTTCTTTTTATCATCTCTTAACGATTCCGACTCGTTTACAGAAGATTTTGCAGTATTATATAAGTGCAAGACATATTTCAGAAGCTTATTATCTGCAGGTGGAAGATTCTTCTGGTTTAGGTGGCGATTTCTGAAACATGGGAATTTATGTTTATTATTATGCATTTTTACGTCATTATCATTGTCTCTATCATCTATGCGTTTCGCATTCAGCACTTCTACAGAGCCATCGTCATCATCAACATTTTAACTTAATTAACCCTAGAAATGTCACCCCGCGTCACACAGCGCCATTTACTAAGCCGAAGCGTAACATACTTTACTTACGTAATATATTCTAACTTCTTCAACGCAGACAGCACATCTACTGTCGTTCCTAACCAATCATATTGCACCAACGCTTTATTGTCCATCTCTACCATATCCTTCAAAACATTAACATACACATCGAGATCACTCTGCGGCAGTTCAGGCCCCTGCCTCAAGTAACTCAAATTTAACTGCCTTAATTTCTCCAAATGTGGAAACACATCATTAGTATCACTTATAGAAAGTATATCTTTAATAGATCCAGCATTTTCTTTCCATTTCAATTTAGCCTGCTCTAATTCTTTATCATGTCTGCTTTTGTAACGACGCTGTGTCTGCGTGTCTTCAAAGAATTGGGATATATGGTTCGTTCTGTTCTCTTTGATTTCGTCTGACTTATTATCATCGTCTGCTCGAGATCTGTAAATATTTGTAATGTGTTTCGAACCTCGGTCCGCGTTTATACCAAATAAGTAGTCTAGTGATATTCTATCGTCATTGAAAAAATCTAACGTGCTCTCTAAAGTATGGGAAGGAAGTAGAATAATAATATCAGTTATATTTTTTGGTCTAATATCTTGAGTACGGTAGAATGTTTTATTCTCTTTATCTTTAGGAGTAGTGTTTTCAACTATAGGTTTCAGGTCTGGTACGAAACCGAAATGCTTCTGTTTATACAGAAACTGTCGAACTGCGTTTATATGGTCCTTTGCAGTATTAGTTTTCATCAAATTGTATGGATGATAAGCCTCTGCAGAGTCTAATTCGGACGCATACGCAGACGTAGAACATTCACCATGTCTGCAAAACTGGCGAAGACTATTCTTCTTCTTTCTGAAATCTCCTTTGGGACCAGACCGTCCGTAATAATAATCCATATCGAAATAATCGCCCGAGTTAAATATTTCATTGACTTTTGGCGTTTTGGCAACTGTTTGTAATGGTAAACTGAAAATGGATTTGGTTTTAAACCTGGTATTGGTTTTGGGTCTGCTGTTTTCCTTTGTGCGTTTGAAAATTCTCAGTTCAGACTTCTTTTCAAATACTTCCTCTGAGCTTGATACAGTATTATCTATTCTAGAGCCAAATGCTGTAGTAACATTTTCATCGTCATCGTTATCTTCGACATTTGGTCCCAAACGATTATAGGCGTTATAGTAAGCGTGTTTAGGTGAATAATTGTAAATTGGAACGTAGTGGGGTTGGTCTTGGTTATAACTAGTTTCTTCCTTTGTAAATGAGAGTTCTTTGCCTTTTATGAAAGGGGTTTGTCCTTCAGCTAAAAGTAAAATGTAAATTAATTTTATATACGAGAACATTATTACCATTGGTATGATAAGAAGCTAACAATATGATGAAAATGACTATGAAGTTAAATGTTTAAAGTGGCATAATCACTGTTGTTATACTACTAACTAAAGATTCATCATCCTCATCATCAAACATCATAGCTCCTTTTAATTATGACAATATTATTAACAATAACCAAACCATCAACCCACAGATTAGCAAGCTGAAGTGGCAGTGGGCTGGCCACATCAGCCGCAGAGCCGATAACCGTTGAGGTAAACGAGTTCTGCAGTAAACTGGTAAACTGGTGTAGGACCTCACCCTCAGACGAGTTGGAACGACGACGTAGAAAATCGGAGAGGCATATATTCTGGAGTTAACTGCTATGTGTTAATCATCACCATCATCAGCCTATTGCAGTCCACTGCTAGACATAGACCTTTCCAGTTGTTCCCATAATCGCCACGCTGGGCTGGCCGGTTGGGTATCGCAGGGCGTAGCTTCTCGCTCCGGTGACGCTGCTGCCCGTCATCGGTCTGTGTTATTTAGCTACGCTTTCAGTATAATGGCTATACCGCCACCAGTCGGTTGCCAGCGCCTCGTTTGTTAGGATCGCCTCGGCAGGATACACGGGCAGGTGAAGTTGGCTTGGAGCGAGATGGTGGTAGGCTGCTTAAAATTACTTACGTAACTCGTAAACGACATACTCCTTAGTCTTTTTAACAACAGAACCAGATACTACTTTAGGATGCTTTGAATTAACATGCGATTCGACTCCTTCTCTTAGTATTTCAAGTATGTTTTTCAAATTCGCACTTTGTTGCATGTAATCAATGTCATTTATATCTG
Organism: Conogethes punctiferalis; assembly: GCA_031163375.1. Classification (NCBI taxonomy): domain Eukaryota; kingdom Metazoa; phylum Arthropoda; class Insecta; order Lepidoptera; family Crambidae; genus Conogethes; species Conogethes punctiferalis. The sequence continues at coordinate 7,440,620 of CM062104.1, read as the reverse complement.
ACTTAGAATCCTTGGTGTCATTTCTTGCTTCTCCATCGTTAAAACTATTATTTAGCTCATTATTTACGTTATTCTTCACTTTCAGAGACATGTTTTCAGCAGTGTATGTAGAAGTAGCAATAATTTCGCTTAGAGTAGTATAACTTCTTTCAGTAGTTGTTAGTACAAATTTTTCATCGTTAGCAGATCTTGCAGAAGCTTTCTCATCTGAAGCGTATTGCACTCCTTCTTTATCCTTAAATAATTTATCTTGTTGTTTCTTTTCTGTGATATTATTATTATTTTTACCGCCATTGTCACTTTGGTCAGTTTTTGTACTTTCTTCAGAATCCCTATCTTTATTATGTTTCTTTATTAGTATTGAAGTAGACAATTCTTTATTGGTATCAACAGAATTTTCTTGGCTGCCTTGGTTGTCACTTCGGGCTATATCTGGTGTATTGTGGTCTATATTAATATCTGTCAAATGAGTATCTGAGGTATTATCTTTATCTCTTAGTATATTAGTATGATTTTCATTAAATGCTTCGTTTTGACCAGTATATGTGCCATTTTTAGTAGTATCTTGTAGCTCAGGTACTGTTTCATTACTGTCATCAGTTTTAATGCTTGTTGCATCTTCTTTTGTTTGTAGCTCTTCATGTTTACCAGTAATATGACTATTAATAGTAACATTATCACTGTTTTTTGTTTCAATACTTTCTTCTTCATCTTCATTATGCTTAGTTAATGTAAGAGGTATAGTTTCTACATCGGTAGTACTAGGATTTTCTGGGCTGTCAGATTTTTCATTGCTACGTGGAACGTGTGGTGTTCTATGGTGTGTTTTACTTTCTCCAGAATTCACTGGCGTGTTTTCTTCACTCTTGGATACATGAGTATCTATTTTATGAAATGGTTCACCCTGGACACTTTCAGTTACATTTTCAGTAATATCTTGTGTCTCAATAAGTTTTAGAGGAGTTTGGTTATTGGTGTTATTGTTTATAGTGTCGGTTTCTGATTGGTTTCCGCTTGTGTCTACAAGGGTTTCTGTATTCGAGATGCCGCTTTGGTTAATTTCTTCATTTTCTTCATGCTCTTTAGAAGTTGTTATAGTAGTTGATGTTTCATCATTGGCAGCCACAGGATTTTCCAGATTGTCCGATTTCTTATGATTACGAGCAATCTTTGGAGTTTCGGGGTCTATTACTATTGAACGTATTGTGGAGGAATTTTCTTTAATATTTAATACTTTATCTTCTTTTTCATTGTGTGATTCATCTTGAGTACTAGTAGTAGGATTTTCAGTGATATCTGATTGCTCAGTATGTTTCTCATAACTTCGGTCATCGATGTGACCGCTTGAGGCATCAGTTTGGTCATCACCATCTGCATTTTTTGTATTTTCTTTTTTAACTTCTGTATCTCCTTTTGAGATATTTACGCCAGATCCCTCTGGTTTCTGATTTTGACTATTGTTTTCATTCCTATTTAGATTTACATAAGATTCTGAAGAAACTAGCAGTTCTTTATTCTTAAGCACTAAATTCTCCATTGATTTCGCTACATTTTCAGGTATGTGTGTTTCTGACACACTGTCTACTCTAGATAAGTTATTTTTATTATTACTTCGTTTATCATCACTTGTTACTTCACCATATTCTTTATTACTACCCAAATTCGCCAAGTTAGTTTTATCTCCGACTTTCATATCATTATCGCTATTCAGTGAACTAACAACATTTGTATTGCTTTCAACGGATTTTTCTTCATCTAAACGTCCTATATCGGATGGTTTATTGGAATCTTCTTCTATGTCTTCCTCCTCGTACTTTTTGCGTAAATACAACTTTTTGCTTTTAACAGTACTATTATTCGTATTCTTTTCAGTCACTTGTTTATCTGGTTTATTTGTAGTAGCAGTAGTGCTCTCTGTAATGTTAACTGTGCTAAGTTCAGTTGTTGATTCTGTTTCAGACGTATCATTACTTACAGTAGAAGTTGAATCAGTAACTTCATCGGAATCACTCGTTACAAGCCTAGTTTCAGTGGTTGTTTCGCCTTCATCTTCCGGATTTTTATCATTGTTATTGTCATTTTCACCTTCAACCGAATCATTTGGTATCGCCGCTGTAAAACCCAAGTGACCTGCTTTTGCTGATGTCTTTTCAGAATCATCAGTAGTTGGTTCATCTTCTTCTGTTTCTTTCTGATCACTTTCAGTGGCTACTTCAGGATCATAGTTATCTATTTTCGTAAACCCGCGAGATATTACATTACGTTGTACGTTTGGGCTGTCATTGACGTTCCTCGACTTTCTTCTTCCTCTTACCTGGATATCTTCTACTGAAGATTCACCACTGTATAATTTTCTAACTCTCTTTTCTTTGGTATTGTTTTTTTCAGCTGAACTTTCTTTTGTTTTCTGCTTGTCTAATCCGTAATCGTATACAGCGTTTACGGGTATTTCATCCTCGCGACTTTGTTTCTCATTTCTCTTCCTTCTATGACCCTGTCTTAATGTCAAATCAATATGATTTCTGTCATCAGCGTCAGTAACAAACTCACCTTTATCTATACCTTTAACTTTCAACTCATCGGAATGTTTGCTATCCTTCGTTTCGTTAAAGCTACGTCTCAGATTCCCGGATTCTTCTTCAATTACATGTCTAACGTAATCACCGTGTTGTTCTAATTCGTCCTCAGCTAATTCTTCACTTGATTTGTATCTGGAATCCTTAGTTCTAACGCCATTTATCAATCTTCGGGCGACTGTTTCCAAAATGCTTTTTTCTCCTCCTCTGGCAACAAATCTATATACTTCTCGTCACTAGCCGTTCTAACATTTATAAAACTACAAACTAAAATGACTAATTTCAATAAAAGCATTTTTAAAGCTTTAAGTCATTTTAAGAGCGTATATCTACAGATAATTTCCATGAGTACCAACATAGACGATTTCGTTGAAGACTATCGGAGATGTAATACATCAGCGGCGAAGTCGTAAAATCGAATGAAATTGCTTGGAAAATTAATTACAGAGATAAGAATGTGGTATTTCGTTTCTGTATTCGATTCGGTTTAATGATAGATGACCTGTATTTTACATTTATAGTAGCTCGACATAATGGCTTCCCTACGCCTGATGGAAAGCGAAAGAGAAGCCAAGTCGCTGTGACAACTGGTTAGTTACCTGTCAGTTGCCACTGCCATGCCGGCCCAACCCTAACACCCCCACGAGCGCCGGAGACCCTACTCACCAGCAGAAACACGACCCGGAGGTCATTTGGCTGCAGTATTCTATAGGGTGGAGGCCTTCCCCGGACAGACAGCTCAATTCGAGCGAAGATTCGCTATGCTCTACCTCTCTTAAAAACACATTCGTATGCTGAACACTTGTCTGTTGTGATTAGACTGCCTCGTTGATTCTAGCGGGCAAGTGCCATCTATGAACTATAGCGAATCCCGAATTAAGCCAAAATTGTTGTAGGATTTTTATAAAGAAATTACTCAGTAGCAGCTTTAGAGCTAGGAAGTTGTTAATGAATAATGATAGACAAAAGCGCGTGCGGGAAACGAGTTTTGGACGTGTGCATGATCTCTTTCTAGACATGTTGAACTGTGGAGCCGAGTGAGGTATTCTTACACGTCTAGCTCATAAGTGCTCGATCCCCGCACAGTACAAGTATTTGTGTACATATTATATATATGTTTGTATTGGTCTGGGTGTCAGCTATGCATTATGCGTATTGATGATGATTATGACTGGCTCAATTGGGAAGGACTTTTGTGTGCATGAACACTCATGTCTGTTTATTTACAAAAAAAAAGTATTTAAGAAAGTTTATGAGTTGTCTACAAGCTTAGACTTAGTTTGAGACTACGTAGCACTGTATAACCTATTGTGGGATGCCTAGGGTTATTTATTTATCTAACTCATAGGTAAACGATGTTTTTTCATCATCATCATCATCAGCCTATTGCGGTCCACTGCTGGACACAGGCCTCTCCAGTTGTTTACCACTTAGGGCAAACATCTGGAGGATATACCCATAATCGCCACGGTGGGCAGGCGGGTCGGCGATCGCAGCGCGTAGCTTCTCGCTCCGGTGACGCTGCTGCCCGTCATCGGCCTGTGACATTTAGCTACGCTTTCAATTGTGATGGTTATACCGCCACCAGTCGGTTGCCAGCGCCTCGTTTGTTGTTCGACAGGATGCACCACGGGCAGGTGAGGTTGGCTTGGAGCGAAAAGATGATAGGTCGCTTCCTTACATCCCGATGTTTTTACTTACATAGAAATTAAAAATGAACAACATAAGTAATTTCAATTTATTGCGACTTATTGATCATATTTACAAGCACTTAACACTAACAAATAAATCTATAAATCCCCGTATATTTCCTTCTAAACATCAGCCTTAAACCTGAACGCTCCCCTTCTCAATTTCCTCCCGTTCCATTTCATACTTCTTTCCTCAACAAGTCTTCCTTCTACCTCATCGTCTAAAGCAATTTGATCCTCATCATTATCAATATTAGATTCATTTTCGCTCTCAACTAAAACTGGTACTATCTCTTCACCGTCTATTTCTTCATATCCCATATCATTTAATTCTTTATCTACTTTCTCATCAACATTCATAAACTCTGCTATTATATTCTGTTTCTGATTGACAGGTCTACGGTTTTGAGGTTTCTTGTTTGTTTTATTTTTCGTAGGAGCTATGTTAGCGGTCTCTGTCTCCTTTATAGGATCTTGTGTTTCTTCTTTATCTTCTGTGACACGACCAAACTCCATGTTGACGTCATAGTACATGGGAGATTCTTCGCAGGGGATGGCGTCTCGTGGTCTCGTGCAGACTAGGACTTCCTGGAATTTGATAGTAAACAGATTATTACCCTGTATAACGCTATTTAGTATGAATGTCATCAGGCGTATTAACAGGCTTCACAAAGTACCGCTTTGGAGACGAGAATCTCTAATCATTAACTTCTGGAGGATATACCCATAATCGCCACGCTGGGCAGGCTGGTTGGCAATCGCAGAGCGTAGCTTCTTGCTCCGGTGACGCTGCTGCCCGTCATCGGCATGTGGTATTTAGCTACACCTTCTATCGTGATGGTTTTACCGCCACCAATCGGTTTGCCAGAGCCTCGTTTGTTGTTCGGCAGGATGCACCACGGGCAGGTGAGGATGGCTTGGAGCGAAAAGGTGATAGCTCGCTACCTTACATCCTTTGAAGTAAACAACTGAATCAAAAATGGTAAGAATATAGTTCTACTGCACCTGATTGAAGATGGTTTCAGCGGGGCAGATGAAACTCCACTTGTATGTGACGTTGCGGCCGCTGGGCGTCTGCGAGGGCAGACACACGTGGAAGACTTGGCACTCATTGTCAACATCAGCGTAGTAGCCGTATGTTCGGTTTTCGCAACTAGAACAAAAGTTACAATAAGATAAGAAACTTTTATTACAAGGACATCACAACAACACATCGACAAAACATAATAGAAAATAAACAACACAAAAGAAAAAGAAAAAAGAATGACAATAAAACAATCAAAAAGTACACAAAACCAAAGACCGGACATGGCGTTGTTGCGACGTCCAGAGTAAAAGGGCCTCACTCAGCATATAGCCGTGGCCCGCGCTGGAGCCACGGCGCTGATTTTCTGTAAGTCCTGCCGAGTGAGGCCCACGGACGATTGCGCCTGCTCCTATAAATAGACATACATATCTACATATACTATTATATATATACTTACATATCATTATCAGTCTAGATAGAGTAGCGCTGCGCTGCGTAGGGCTACTCGTATTGTCAATGACTTGACCCTGTCTGGACTCGACGCAATGCCATTGCGAAGAGACGTTGCATTTTTTTTATAGTCATCATCATCATCAGCCTAATGCTGGACATAGGCCTTTCCAGTCGTTTGCCACTTAAGGCAAACATCTGGAGGATATACCCATAATCGCCACGCTGGGCAGGCGGGTTGGCGATCACAGGGCGCAGCTTCTTGCTCCGATGACGCTGCTGCCCGTCATCTTCCTGTGGTATTTAGCTACGCCTTCAGTTGTGATGGTTATTCCGCCACCAGTCGGTCGCCAGCGCCTCGTTTGTTATTCGGCAGGATGCACCACGGGCAGGTGAGGTTGGCTTGGAGCGAAAAGATGATAGGCCGCTCCCTTACATCCCAAATTTCCCAAATCCCTTAATTTTTTATAGTGACTCGACATAATGGCCTCCCTACGCCTGATGGAAAGCGAAAGAGAAGCCCAAGTCGCTGTGACAACTGGCAAGTAACTGGTCAGTTACCTGACAGTTGCCACTGCCATGCCGGCCTAACCCTAACCTCCCATGAGCTCCGGAAACCCTACTCACCAGCAGAAACACGACCCGGAGGTCATTTGGCTGCGGTATTCTATAGGGTGGAGGTTCTTGAACAGGCAGCTCAATTCAAGCGAACATTCGCTATACCTATCGCATCCATGTGTATTTCCTACCGCATATATCATGAGGAATATTCTGAAGAATTGCTTGGTTTACTGCCTACAGCTGAGTTTCTTCACCGCAACATCCGTAACCGATTGCAATTCCATCCTCATCATCTCATGTACGATCCTCGACTGTACACTTTATGAGGAACTTCTTGCCTCGCGCCTCGGTTTTGTGTTCATCTTTGAAATTTGTTTATGTGCGTGTGCGCGATGGTGGGCGCGTCATTTTAGATAAGACGATCTTTACCTAAATAGTAACTGTAGGCTCGCTATTTGGAGGTCCCTAAGTCGTATCCATTCGGGAAAGTTGCAGCCGAAAGCTGATTCCAAAGAACAGCTGCACGAGGCATAAAATTGCGCGCAAAACGCACCGTGGAAAACTTCCAACTATCAAGATGATAAGGATGAAATCTTGAATTGGTACGAGATGTTCCGTGTCTAGTTGTCTAAACTAATTATTATAAAGAGAAAAGATTTGATTGTTTGTTTGTTTGATACGAATAGGCTCCAAAACTACTGGACCGATTTTCATTAATACAAAAGAATCTCCTCCTTTGAAACTTACGACAAGTCATGTTTCTTATTTGCTGTTGTTTACGTCAAAAATTATGACAGGCGTTGCAGTGGCTCAAAAGGAAATGGGTAAGTTTATAAAAAATAAAGTAAAAGTTACCTAAAAGTGTCTGTGATATTTTCCCTAATAGATGTCGCATTGGCTGGTAGATTCAACGAGTCAGCCCCTTGGGTTTCGTTGGTCATAGCCTGTAAAATAAATAACATCTTGCATAAATATTATGTTGGTGTTGCGTGGAATCACGGAAACCCTAGGGGGCAGCGCAGACGCACTTTTTTGCAATGATATGTTGTAACGCACTCGACGAGCAAAAATCTGTCGCGGATATTTCACAGACTCAACGCACACATAATGATCGAAGATGTGACGCACATCTTCGATCATTCTGTCGGCAGACCTAGACACTCTTTTTAAATGTCTCAAACGCATACTCTATCGCACAAAAAGTCTGTCGTCTGCGCAGCCCCTTACATATTCGTCATGTCTGTCCGTCTGTCCGTTCGTATGTCACAGCCACTTTATTCCGTAACTACGAGTATAAGAGCTACACTGTAGAAACTTGGTAAGTAGATGTATTGGGTGAACCTTATTAAGCTTTTCATACTTTTTTTTCCCATACTTAGAACGGAATCTCAATTTTTTTTTTCATCAAACCCATTTGTTTGGGTTATCTATGGATAGGTCTTCAAAAATGATATTGAGGTTTCTAACATATTTTTGTTCTAAACTGAAGAGTTTACTCAATACTCAATACTCAATCATTTATTGCATCTATAATGTAGGTACATAAATATTACAAGATGTTATAGGTAAGTTGGATCATTATAGACCCTGAAAGGGTACCGCAATTGAAGAGAGGACGCTCATAAGCTTTACTACTCCAATGAATGTGTAAAATTTTTGTATTAATATTAGTACATAATATATGCATATATATTATTTCCTAGGTATATTATTTCTTTTGTTTATTTATTATTTTCCTTCTTACTATATTTTGTCGTTTAGATACTCATTTAAACTATTATTAAGTTTGCGCGAGAGATGCTACCAAAGTGGAAAAATGAGTGGTGTAAGCTTACTGTTCACAATCTTTCGACAGTTTACAATCTCGCAAGATGGATTATAAATATTATAATCTAACGGTGTTTACCTTTTACGATGACATTATATTAATGTAGATATACTCACTCTTAAAAACTTGATAACTGTTCCTTTATTTAATTCTACGTCAATTTCATCAGCTGATACTATTGTTAGGCACATGATGACCAAAAAATATCCCACTTTGAAAGCCATTATAAAGGCTTTGGTACCCTGCAAATGAAAAAGAAATCTTTATTAACACGGTTTTATTTCATCATCATCAACATCATCAGCCTATTGCAGTCCACTGCTGGACATAGGCCTCTCCAGCTGTTCGCCACTTGGGGCAAACTTCTGGAGGATATACCCATAATCGCAACGCTGGGCAGGCGGGTTGGCGATGGCAGAGCGTAGCTTCTTGCTGCGGTGACGCTGCAGCCCGTTGTCGGCCTGTGGTATTTAGCTACGCCTTCTATCGTGATGGTTTTACCGCCACCAGTCGGTTTGCCAGAGCCTCGTTGTTCGGCAGGATGCACCACGGGCAGGTGAGGTTGGCTTGGAGCGGAATAATGATGGATCACCACACACTATGACTTTAAGAGAGGTAGGGCATAGCGAATCTTCGCTAGTATTGTATTGGAGCTGCCCGTCCGGGGAAGGGCCTCCACTCTATAGAATACCGCAGCCAAATGACCTCCGGGTCGTGTTTCTGTTGGTGAGTAGGGTCTCTGGAGCTCGTGGGGGGTTAGGGTTTGGCCGGCATGGCAGTGGCAACTGACATGTAACTAACCAGTTACTTGCCAGTTGTCACAGCGACTTGGGCTTCTCTTTGGCTTTCCATCAGGCGTAGAGAAGCCATTATGTTGAGCTACTATAAAAAAAAACTTACCGCCAAAGCCGGTCACCTATCCGAATCACACACACCGGGTAAGTCCGTCTTGTATCGCACAATCACACAGTCCCGCCAAATAAATGGGAGTGCGCGGGCAGACGCACCACACTCTTTTATAAACGAGCGGCTAAAGTGCTGAATCGCAAATCAAGGATTAGGTACGGACGGCAAATAAAGTGGATGAGATTTTTTTTAAATCCTACTTCTTACTTTGTAAGACAATTCCCTGAAATAACAACATTGTATATTGAGATATCCAACTTATTATGACAACGATTATGGGTATATCCTCCAGATGTTTGCCTTAAGTGGCGAACAACTGGAAAGGCCTATGTCCAGCAGTGGACTGCAATAGGCTGATGATGATGATGATGAAATGAATTTGTCAAAATTACAATCTGTACCGCATTAAATTTATCAACAGATTCAATTCCATCCATTACTTACAATCTACCGAAAATAACACGTTCTTTGCTCGAATTTAGCCAGTCTGCCCGTCCGGGGAAGGACCTCCCTATAGAATACCGCAGCCAAATGACCTCCGGGTCGGGTTTCTGTCGGTGAGTAGGTATAGTCTCCGGAGCTTATGTGGTGAGTTTCATCGGTAGCCGGGGGTTAGGATTGGGCCGACATGGCGGTGGCAACTGACAGCTAACTGTCCAGTTACTTGCCCGTTGTCACAGCGACTTGCGCTGCTCTTTCGCTTTCAATCAGGCGTAGGGAAGCCATCATGTAATCATATAAAAAAAACAAATATTCATCACATGAATGTGTTTCCTGTGAGGCCTATGTCCAGCAGTGGACAGCAATAGGCTGATGATGATGATGATGATGAATGTGTTTTTGGGATGGTAACCTACGACCCTTGGTTCAGAACGCAGGGGTCACTACCAATTGAGCCACCAGGCCAATCAAAAATAACATTCTTTTTTCTGCTGACCGTACTAAGTTTGCGCTTTGGCTGTCCGCCGCGCGTGTGACTTGAAATGTAATGCCGTGCGAATTCTATCACATCTGATAATCTGTGGTCAGCCATAGACAAACATCTCTTAAATATGAGACGCACAGCAAAATATTCGGGTCAATTCGTCCATTTTAGGTTTAAAGAATATTTATGTCTCATTTAAAACCATACAGTCATTTACACGAGAAATTATTAAATATGTGGGTAACATACAATTTGTCCAACAGTTAATAAGATATTTAGAAAAATAACTAAATTTTTCTGTCGTTAACATCACATATTATAAGCACGAAGATTTATGTTTTTTATGCGTATGTTTGTAATGAAAAGACAAACTAAATAAATTAATAACCCAAGACATGCCACGCTGGGCCACACATCGCCATCTAGCCCCAAACTAAGCCGAAACTTGTACCATGGGTACTAGACAACTGATAAACTTACTTAGATACTTTTTTTGGAAATAAATACATTTATACATATTAAACACCCAGACCAATACGAACAGACATGTGTATGAACACAAATGCTTTTACTGTGCGGGATTCGAACCCACGACCCTTGGCTCAGACGGCAGAGGTCACTACCAAATGAACCATCGAGCCAGTCAAAGCTCAAAAACAACTGTGCCGATTTCAAAGGTTCTTTAGGCGGGGCGTGAAGCGGCACCTCAGTGGGCCTTCAGGTTGAGGGCGACAGGCGCAATGGGTTTGTTCTATTGTGCCTGTCGACCTAACTTTTGGACCACACGACCGCTTACCATCAGGTGGAGTGAGGTCATCCAGAAAGCTCTTCTAATGAGAAAAAAATCTACTACTTTTTTTTATAAAAAGAGCATTCAGGATGATCTCACTCCACCTGATGGTAAGCGGCCGTGAGGTCCAAATGTAAGGTCGACAGGCACAATAGGGCATACCCACCGCGCCTGTCGCCCTCACCCTGAAGGCCCACTGAGATGCCGTTTCACGCCCCGCCTAAAGAACCCAGGATTGTAAGAGGAAGGAAATACATGAGCTGGAAGGGCATTCCATGACTTAATGGCACGGGGCAGGAACGAGGAACTGAACCTCTTGGTGCGCGCCACTATTGTCTGTATGGTATGAGGATGACAACGCTGTCCAGCACGTGGTGTTCACTTTTCTGCCTAGTGTTGACTAAAGCTAATACTTGGTAGTCCAAAGGACGTTTGAAGGCTGATGAAGATGATGAGGGTTATCTACTGTGAAACGGTGACTACACATGCCAACTCGTGTGGTTCTTTGACAGGATTTTTTTTATAGTAGCTCGGCTTCCCTACGCCTGGCGGAAAGCGAAAGAGAAGCCCAAGTCGCTGTGACAACGGGCAAGTAACTGGTCAGTTACTTGTCAGTTGCCACCGCCATGCCGGCCCAACCCTAACCCCCCACGAGCTCCGGAAACCCTACTCACCGGCAGAAACACGACCCAGAGGTCATTTGACTGCGGTATTCTATAGGGTGGAGGTCCTTCCCCGGACGGGCGGCTCAATTCGAGCGAAGATTCGCTATGCCCTACCTCTCCTATGTGGTTCTTTGACAGGATTTTTTTTTATAGTAGCTCGACTTCCCTACGCCTGGCGGAAAGCGAAAGAGAAGCCCAAGTAGCTGTGACAACGGGCAAGTAACTGGTCAGTTACCTGTCAGTTGCCAACGCCATGCCGGCCCAACCCAATTCGATTTTGATTTTGACCCCCTAGGGGGTAAAACTTGAATCGCTACCTCCCGTATGAAAGTTAACGGTTCTAACTAAAGTTAGCCAGCGACGCTTTATTGCTATGTAGGTAATATAATTAGGATTCCCTAAACACAATCACTGGTTTGACCTTAATATAGGACAATACGTTGAGGCGTGGCTTGCAAATATTTGGAATGTCACTCATATTATGCTTATCACGTTTCAAAGTCGAGAATCTACTTATAGGTTAGTTTTATTTTCGCACGGGCTCACTCAACTATGGCATACTATTTGTAGATTTATATGTTGAATTAGTTGCAGGCTTGCAGGCCGCGGCTTTGTCTGCGTCAATATCGGTGACTAGCTGTGCTCGCGACTTCGTCCGCGTGGAATAGTAATTTTTTCCCCCCGTTTTTTTTTACATTTTCCATTATTTCTTCGCTCCTAATAGTTGCAACGTGATGTTATATAGCCTAAAGCCCTCCTCGATGAATGGTCTATTTAACACAAAAATAATTTTTCAATTCGGACCAGTAGTTCCTGAGATTAGCGCGTTCAAACAAACAAACAAACTCTTCAGCTTTATAATATTACTAGCTGTGCTCGCGACTTCGTCCGCGTGGAATAGTAATATTTCCCCGTTTTTTTTTTTTCATTTTCCATTATTTCTTCGCTCCTAATAGTTGCAGCGTGATGTTATTTAGCCTAAAGCCTTCCTCGATAAATGGTCTATTCAACACAAAAAGAATTTTTCAATTCGGACCCGTAGTTCCTGAGATTAGCGCGTTCAAACAAACAAACAAACTCTTCAGCTTTATAATATTATTATAGTTATAAGATAAGTGAAATCACTACATAGTACCTATAAAACAAAGTCGCTTTTGCTGTCTGTCCCTATGTAGGCATAGATCTACGCTAGAGTAGGCGCGCTATGAGCATTTTGCCGCACGCGCTAAAAAACGTTAATAATTCCGAAAACAATTGCCCGTTAGTCTTGCAATTTTCAGTAGCTGTCCCTCCTTTTATTTGCAATGCGTGCCGAAAAGCAGGACGTCATCAGTGCGCGGGGGACCGCTTGAGGAGAAGTTTTCTACCATCAGGTGTCGTCGGGCGGCAAATAGGCTATTATGGCTAAACATTGTAATTAGTCCGTCTTTTAGCTTATTCAAAAATTAAAGACACGTATTTTTCCTTTTTTCATTCAAATAAACAATAGCAAAGATACAAGGCATCAAAAGTTAGGAGTCGCTCGCTCCCGTAAAAATGCCTCACCGCACGTCACGCGTAATTTCAACGGGCTATAATTTTATAATTTTTAGTCTAATTTACAAATAAAAAATACGTGTCTTTTATTTATGAATAAGCTAAAAGACGGACTTATTACAATTTTTAGCCATAATAGCCTATTGCTCACCGCGCGCCCACTCACGTAAGTTTTATTAAAGTTGATATATGGACTATATTTTATGGAGCATATTTTGTGAATACTAAATAAACTTATTATTTTCAGGATTTAAAGTATCTATTGATTATAACGTCCTAATATAGTGTTGTTCATTCCCGCCACCCCAGGTCATCCAGAAACATTTTAAGAGAGGCAGGGCATAGCGAATCTTCGCTCGAATTGAGCCGCCCGTCCGGAGAAGGACCCCACTCTATAGAATACCGCAGTCAAATGACCTCCGGGTCGTGTTTCTGCCGGTGAGTAAGGTTTCCGGATCTCGTGGTGGATTAGGGTTGGGCCGGCATGGCGGTGGCAACTGACAGGTAACTGACCAGTTACTTTAATCCGCTTCTACGCCTCTCTGCACAGGGTGAACTTCTTAATAGAAGCATAGATAAAATAGAAGTTTCCCACACTGTTACTAATGAGTCATAGACACAAACAGTTTGGATATTTAAAAAAAATCAACGTAACAACCAATTTATATGCAACTAGCTTTTGCCCGCGACTTCGTCCGCGTGTTTAAATTTATACATACAAAAGTTTTTTCCCGCTAACTCCCGTTCCCGTGGGAATTTCTCAAAATACAGCCATAACTAAACTTTATATTTACTAAGGTACCTGCATGCCAAATTTCAAGCGTCTAACTTAAGCGGTTTAGATTTTTCATACAAAAGGATTTTCCCGCTAATTCCCGTTCCCGTGGGAATTTCGGGAATTCCTTTCTTAGTGCACCCCTACGGTACCTAAGCTACGTCCCTTCCAAATTTCAAGTGCCTACGTTTAGCCGTTTGGGCTGTGCGTTGATATGTCAGTCAGTCAGTCAGTCAGTCAGTTTCTCCTTTTATATATATAGATAGGTACCTACATAATCAAAAAGCTTTTTAGATAAAAAAAAAACTGTCATTCTTTCGCCCGCTTATTAGAAATTCTGTTCAAGTACAGTTGTCGCCAATAATTCGAGGTCACGACTCGGTACAGTGAACAACATAGTACAGTTAGCCTGATTTATGTGCTTGGGTAATGAGATTAACCGCTTTTGGCAAAAAAATAGTGTCAGTAAATTCTTTGAAAAAATTCTGGGTTAGCTCATTGTGATACGTCCGATTCCCGGTTAGATTAGCTCAGGAAATTAACTTTAGGTACTAGAGGCTGTAAGGGAGCGACCAATCACCTTTACGCTCCAAGCCATCCTCACCTGCCCGTGGTGCATCCTGCCGAACAACAAACGAGGCTCTGGCAAACCGACTGGTGGCGGTATAACCATCACGATAGAAGGCGTAGCTAAACATCACAGACCGATGACGGGCAGCAGCGCCACCGGAGCAAAAAGCTACGCCCTGCTTTCGCCAACCCGCCTGCCCAGCGTGGCGATTATGGGTATATTCTCCAGAAGTTTGCACTAACTGGCGAACAACTGGAGAGGCCTATGTCCAGCAGTGGACTGCAATCGGCTGATGATGATGATGACTAGAGGCTAAGATCTAGGTGTTCTGGGAGATCTTTCTTATGACAATATAACTACTGTAATAACTGGTCTATTAGGTACCTGTCAGTTGCCACTGACAGGCCGGCCCAACCCTAACCCCCTATGAGCTCCGGAGACCCGACTCACCAGCAGAAACACGACCCGGAGGTCATTTGGCTGCGGTATTCTATAGGGTGGAGGTCCTTGCCCGGACGGGCAGCTCAATTCGAGCGAAGATTCGCTATGCCGAAGATACCTCTCTTAAAATGTTTCTGGATGACCTGGGGTGGCGACAATGACGCAACATCACAGATAACGGTATTCCTCATTAAATCATTTACGCAAGTAAGCACCTAAATAAAACGCCTGCTTTCTGCAAAGTAACACAAAAGAAGATTCTATCTCGATTTACTATCAAAATATCTATTTAGATTCTGCATTGAAACGCAGGAATTACAAATGGCCGCGCGTCTAGAATACCTAAATGTTCTACGCGATGCCAATGACCCAGGCAAAATGAGATTTTACATAAAGTTGTAGTTTTAAATTATTTGTGTCCATTGTCCGATGAAATGTTCCGAGATTTGCTATATACCAATTAAGGTCGCAAACAATCTAAAACATACCGAATAACTCAATGTCCCAATGTCCTTAATTTTAAAGTTGATTTGTGTGTAACATTTTGTAAAATCTTACTAATATTGTAAACGCGAAAGTTTGTTTGGATAGATAGATGGACGGATGTTTGTTCCACTTTCACGCAAAAACTACTGAACGATTGAAACTTTACGGGAATATAGTTTGTACATCAGATTAATACATAGGCTATGTTTTATACGAATATTCACGCGGGCAGAGCCGCGAGCAGCAGCTAGTGATAAATAAATAAAAAAAAACTAGTGAGGCTCTGGCAAACGACTGGTGGCGGTATAACCATTACTATTGAATGCGTAGCTAAATACCATAGGCCGATGACGGGCAGCAACCTCACTGGAGCGAGGAGCTACGCCCTTTTTTTAACGTCGGGAATGCTGGGCCACACCAGGGCCCTGGGTACGGGACACCTGGGTTATGTGGGACTCCTATTTAACGGAGAATACCCACTAAACCCGACGGTGGTCCGCTACGAGCACTCTGTCTGAGGGGGGTCGGGATGCCCGGTGGGATTCGACCCAACAGTCCACGACAAGCCGCCCAGCTTGAACGGCACGCCTCGGGAGGACGGTGTGGTGTCCTCCCTGCATCTTGCGTTCTAAGTTCTCTGCATTTTTTATAGCAGCTCGCCATAATGGCTTCTCTACGCCTGATGGAAAGCGAAAGAGAAGCCCAAGTCACTTTTCAGTAACTGATCAGTTACCTGTCGGTTGCCACCGCCATGCCGGCCCAACCCTAACCCCCCACGAGATTCGGAAACCCTACTCACCGACAGAAACACGACCCGGAGGTCATTTGGCTGCGGTATTCTATAGGGTGGAGGTCCTTCCCCAAACGGGTGGCTCAATTCGAGTGAAGATTCGCTATGCCCTACCCCTCTTCTACGCCACATACCGCAGGGCAGAGGAGCTGCGCCCTGCCAAGGCGGGTTGGCACAGCGTGGCGATTATGAATAAAGCTTTCAAATAACAACAACTGGAGAGAGATCTTCACTCGAATTGAGTCTCCCGTCCGAGGAAGGACCTCCACCCGATAGAATACGGCACTCAAATGTCGTGGTCATGTTTCTGCCGGTAAGTAGGGTTCCCGGAGCTCGTAGGGGGTTAGATTTGGGCCGGCATGGCGGTGGCAACTGACAGGTAACTGACCAGTTACTTGCCCGTTGTCACAGCGACCTGGGCTTCTCTTACGCTTTCCATCAGGCGTAGGGAAGCCATATGTCGAGCCAAAAAATAAGGCATAAGTATGTGGTAGGCTCATGATGATCATCATCATCATCATCATCATCAGCCCACATCAGTCCACTGCTGGACATAGGCCTCTCCCAATGCTCGCCACTTCGCTCGGTCCCGGGCCTCTCGCATCCAGCACTTGCCAGCCGTCTTGCGCAAATCGTCACTCCACCTTGCCTGAGGGCGTCCTACACTACGTTTGCCGAGACGCGGTCTCCACTCCAGAACTCGTTTACCCCAGCGGTTATCGGTTCTGCGGCTGATATGGCCAGCCCACTGCCACTTCAGCTTACTGATCCGGTGAGCTATGTCGGTAACTTTGGTTCTCTGCCGGATCACCTCATTTCGGATCCGATCTCGCAGAGAGACGCCGAGCATAGCCCTTTCCATAGCTCGCTGAGCGACCTTCAACTTGTGGACTAGCCGTACCGTAAGTGTCCACGTTTCGGCTCCGTATGTCATAACCGGTAGAACGCACTGATCGAAGACTTTCGTCTTTAGGCACTGTGGGATCGACGATGTGAAGACTCGACGAAGTTTCCCAAACGCTGCCCAGCCTAGCTGAATTCTCCTATTTATCTCGTCCTTAAAGTTGTTTCCACCCAACTGCAATATCTGCCCAAGGTATACATATTTTTGAACAACTTCGAGGACGGCGCCGTGCACTGCAATCGGTTCCGGTAGAACATGTTCATTGAACATGACCTTGGTTTTATCCAAGTTCATCCGTAGGCCGATGCGCACAGAGGAGTCAGCCAGTTCATTCAGCATCTGTTGTAGGTCCTGCAGCGATTCTGCCATTATGACGATGTCGTCTGCAAATCGCAAATGAGAGATGTATTCGCCATTTACGTTGATGCCACGTCCTTTCCAGTTCAGCGTGTTGAACATATCCTCCATTGCATTAGTGAACAACTTTGGGGAAATGACATCCCCTTGTCTCACTCCTCGATGCAACGGTATAGGCCTTGTTTGCTGATTTTGTACTTGGACGGACATGGTGGCGGCTTCGTAGAGACATCTCATCACTTGGATGTATCGCCAATCTACTTGGCATCGCTGCAGGGACTCCAGGACAGACCAGGTTTCAACCGAGTCAAAGGCCTTCTCATAGTCCACGAATGCTAGACACAGGGGCTGATTATACTCTTCGGTCTTCTGTATAATCTGCCGCACTGTGTGGATGTGGTCTATGGTGCCGTATCCGCTCCGAAACCCAGCCTGTTCCGGTGGTTGGAATTCGTCGAGTCTTCGCGCAAGACGGTTCGTGATCACTCTTGAAAACAGCTTATAGACGTGGCTTAGAAGGGAAATGGGTCTATAGTTCTTCAATAGGGTTTTATCTCCCTTTTTGAAGAACAGGACAACCACACTCCTAGTCCACGCCTCCGGAGTTCTCCCTTCCAGAAGGACAGCGTTAAAAAGCTTTTGGAGCTCTCTCAATACGGCTCTACCTCCAGCCCTCATCAGCTCTGTTGTAACGCCGTCCTCTCCAGGGGCTTTTCCATTTTTAAGCTGCCCAAGAGCGACCTCGATTTCGTCAGTACTGACTTCTGGCAAGTCTTCGGTGAAATGGCGTGTCAATGTGGCTCTAGTATCCTCATTTTCGGGATCAGGTCGAGATGCATGCGAAGCGTATAACCGGCCGTAGAAGTCTTCTACTTCCGAAAGAACCGCCGGCTTCGAGGCAACAACTTCTCCACTTGCTGTGGTCAGCTTAGTCAGGTGGCTTCTTCCAAGAGATTGTACGAACACCTTAGACCCCCGATTTTGCTCAATAGCTCTTTCGATCAAAAGAGTATTGAAGCGTCGGAGGTCGCGTCGTACGAGTTTATTGATCTCTCGGTTTAGATTCCGTTTTCCTGACGAAGTGACGGGTGGGTCTTCACGTCGTTGCCTCATTAGCCCTAAGGTTTCCTCGGAAAGTTTCGACTTCTTACCCATACGCCGCATGTTACAGAATCTCGATCCTTCTTCCCTAAGGACTCGAACCACATTTTCGAGATTCTGGTTAACGTCAGTTGTGGTTTCCACGGCAGCGAATCGGCTTTCCAGGTTCAACTGAAACTTTTCAGATCCCATTAAGCTTTGGAGCAGAGTAGGCCGGAGTCTTGACTTCATCAAGCGGACGCGTTCGGCTTTAAAGTCGATATTCAGAGTGCCTCGGACCAGTCTGTGATCACTACCGGTGTTAAGCCTGTTGATCACGGAGACATCTCTGAATATATGCCTGCTGTCCGCTATGATGAAGTCAATCTCGTTCCTTGTCATAGCGTCGGGGCTTTGCCACGTCCACTTTCTTTGGGGCTTCTTCTTGAAGAAAGAATTCATCAAGAAGAGCCCCTCTCGTTCGAGAAAGTTGACGAGCATCTGCCCCCTATGATTTCTGACTCCAAAACCATGGGATCCTACTGCCGATTCGTTGCAAGTCTGTACTCCCACTTTAGCGTTGAAGTCCCCCATCACGACATTGTAGTGGGCCTTGGTAGTGAAGTGGAGGGCCCTCGATATATCATCGAACATTTCCTCCACTTCATGATCCGAGTGTGCCGAGGTCGGTGCGTACACTTGCACCACCTTGAGGCTATACCTCTCGGTGAGCTTGATAATAAGGTACGCTACCCTGTTCGACACACTGGATATTTCCACCACGTTGTCGGAGAGAGACTTGTTGACCAGAAACCCGACGCCACCTTGGGATTTTTGGTCTCCCTCGCGGAAGTACATCAGGTGGCCTGACTCTAGGGTTACGGTGTCCTCCCCCTCTCTTCGGACTTCACATAGCCCCAGAATGTGCCACCTAATCATCCCAAGTTCCACCTCAAGTTGCGCCAGATGCGAGTCAAGCCTTAAAGTGCGGCCGTTGTATGTCGCCAGGGTCAGTTGGGTGTGGTGGCCTGCCGTATCCCGGGGATTCTTCGCACCCCCCGCCCCGCCGTTACCGTGGTCGCCACCTTGACCAGGAATAGCGGGGCCGCCGGGAACTGGGGGCCGTGGCTTCCTTTTTAAAACCATTGGGAGGTTATACCCATAATCGCCACGCTGGGCAGGCGGGTTGGCGATCGCAGTGCGTAGCTTCTTGCTTCGGTGACGCTGCTGCCCGTCATCGGTCTGTGATATTTAGCTACGCTTTGTATCGTGATGGTTATACCGCCACCAGTCGGTTTGCCAGAGCCTCGTTTGTTGTTCGGCAGGATGCACCACGTGCAGGTGAGGATGGCTTGGAGCGAAAAGGTGATAGGTCGCTCCCTTACATCCCATGATGATCTAAATAATTAAATTACATAACTCGACCGTACAATGGACACCAGGCACTTTATATCCCAGTCACGAACCAGGAGCTTAGAAAAACATCTGGACTGGGTTCAGACATT
Source organism: Conogethes punctiferalis (assembly GCA_031163375.1). Lineage (NCBI taxonomy): Eukaryota > Metazoa > Arthropoda > Insecta > Lepidoptera > Crambidae > Conogethes > Conogethes punctiferalis. The sequence goes on along the minus strand of CM062104.1, from coordinate 7,420,756 downwards.
TCGAAAATACTTACTTATTTTGCACAGTACTGGGAAATTTACTGACTGCCATCTAGGAATTAATGTGAGAAGGAGACTTATTTATTATGGTTCTGTAGTGTTTTTCTGTTCTAAAGGGCCTTTTTATCTTCCCAATGCGTGTGTTTTCGGGATTTACGGCCGTATTCACAAACGTTACTATGCGACGCGCGGACGCTCAGTGCCCTAAATCCTATACGTTTTTGGGTACCTGTGCGTTGCCGCGACGCATAGTATCGTTTGTGAATACGGCCGTTAGAATAGGACCGTCCCATCTCATCCCGCGGATGTCGTAGAAGACGGCTAAGAGAAACTGGCAGCAGCGTTTACCTGGGTACAAATAACACCTACTGCGGTCACCAAACCGCCTGCGTGGGGATTAGGTATGGCAAATCGATACAGTACGTAGGTATGATGTGACCGAGGAAGGATCAACATAATATGTTAATTTCTTCGCTTTGAAATAAATTTCTTCACAAAATATGTTTGGGCCGACGGGATTCGAATCTCACTCGAACTTTTGTGATTAATTAGGGGCTGATTACATTTTAATGAATCTTTGTCAGTACAAATATACACTTTACACTATTTTTATTTCATTAAGCGAACTCTGGCGACTTTAAACGAAACTAACGCTTTAAAAGATATTTATACACTACGCTAACAGATGGCATCACTAGTCTTATTATTACAAACTGTATTTTGTTTGTTGGGAACCTCATTATTGTATTAAATTCTTAATGAAAATATTATTTATGTTGGAACCGTTATAAGCAATAATTAATCAAATAAGTACCTCCATTAAGAAAATATTACAATTGCTTTTTACCTTTCTTTATGTCGCAAAATTATTAATCCAATGAACTGGCAACACCGACGCGTCCAAACGTCAAAATTTGTTTATCAGTGATTGCATTTTCCAATTGCACATTTTCCACAAAAACAATCGAATTTACTGTGAAAGTTTCAATAAAACTGGTTTCCCATCAAAAATGTCCGATGACGAATCATCTTGTGATACATATTGCCGTCTATGTGCCGAACCGACGCCGACAACACAGCTTATATCGCCCGACGAAGATGTTGGAATAAACTCGAAAATTACGACTAAAATGGAATCTATTAGCGTAGATACAGCTTGTAAAGCTTTACCGATGACCATTTGTTTCTCCTGCTTCGATTTACTAGAAAGGACATGGTCGTTTCTGCACAACGTTAGAATCGCGCAGGAAAAACTACAGTCGATCTTTTGCAAGAAATCTGATAGCAAATCTAGTCTAGATGTGAAGCCTGAACGTAGTGATAAGTCTCGTACGAATTCTTGGGACGACGACCAAGACACAAAACTGGAAATAAATGATGATATACCCGTTGAAACGTTGCAAGTTATCACTGTAGACCCCAACTTAGTCATCGATGTGGACGTTAGTGTTGTCAAAACTGAAAATAACAGCGATGGTGACCTGAACGATGATAATTATAATTCAACGGACAGCGATTTACCGTTAGGCTTGGCCGTGAAGAAAAAAAAGAAAAAGAAACGACACATCACAGAGATAATCGAAGCAAACACGTCAAACGTGAAACCGTTGACGTGGGACGAGTATATGTGCCGTTGTGCGAGCTGCGATGCACAATGCAAGAACATTGCATCGTTGCGTCTCCATTCAATACAAATACACTCATGCTGCTGCGCTTACAAATGTTCAGATTGCAGTAAAGTCATCGGTAACTTCCGGACGTTCGTGAACCACGTGAGAATTCACAACAAGCTGCTTAGGTACTGCTGCGAGTTTTGCAATAAACGGTTCACGAGATCCGCGTATATGAAGAAGCATTGCAGCGTTGTACATCGGGATGCGTTCCTGACTATGTGTGGTAACTGCGGAACGGTCTTCGACAGTCACGATCTGTTAAAAGATCACATCCTAATGTTTTCCAAGAGTTTGAAGAAACGGGCAGTTAAAACTGAGAATTTGGACGGTGATTTGAAATGCCAGGATTGTAATAAGGAGTTCAAATCGCGGAGCAATCTGCAGCAACATCGGTTAGTCCACTCGAACCGGAGCAGGGATTTCTCGTGCCACGTCTGCGGTAAAATGTTCTTCACGAAGGGCACTCTGAGCACACACATGACCACACACGATGATACCAAACCTTTCAAGTGCGAATTCTGCCCGTTGGCCTTCCGGGCACGCGGGAATCTCCAATCACACATCAGTCTCCACTCTGGATCTAAACCGTTTGTCTGCGAACAGTGCGGTAAGAGTTTCAGAGTGAAACGCCATTTGAAATCTCATTCTATCGTTCACACCGATTTAATGCCTTACGTATGTCAGTATTGTCATAAGACGTTCCGTTTTAAAACGCGGTTGAATCTTCATTTGAGACAGCACACTGGAGCTAAACCGTACACTTGTATTTATTGCCAACGTGAGTTTACGAATGGATCCAATTATAAGAAGCATATGAAACGTAGACATAATATTGATACGTCTAGGAAGAAATATAATAATGTTGTAAGCGAAAACCATTTGGAAAGTGAGACGGTCTCTTGAAAATTAGTCTCACTTTTATTACATCACATCTGAAAAGTGTAATATTAATAAATCTAAAATGATATTTAATGTTTTTATTAAATAAAATGAGTCTTTTTAAACAATAAATGTCAAACATTTTAGTTTTTGGTGAAACATACAGGGTTTGACTGGCCCCAGTGGCTCAATTAATAGACCCTGTGTTCTGAATCAAGGGTTGTGGGTTTGATCCCCACCGGGGACAAAAATTCATCAAGTATAAATATTTTTTGTACCTTCATTGTTCTGATACCCATAACACAATTATTTATTTTAATTACTAAAAGAAACAAAATTTTGACTTTTACACACTTTTGCACATAAATAAATAAATATCAGACAACATCACATACATTGCTCTAATCCCAAAGTAAGTAGCTTAAGCACTTGTGTTATGGGTATCAGAACAACGAAGGTACCACAAATAAATACTTAAATACAATTTATAAACAACCAGGCACGGAACAAACACAAGTATTCATCACACGAATGTTTGTCCCGGGTGGGAATCTAACCCATGACCCTTGGCTCAGAAGGCAGGGGTCACTACCAATTGAGCCACCGAGCCAGTGTGCTTTGTAATACATAATTGATCAGTATACAGGCAGTCTTTTAGTAATTAAATAGACACACAAATTTTAATAGAATATTCAACAATCTAAATATTAATTTTTTGCACATAAAGTACAGTTGGCTTCAAAAGGCAGCTGTGATTGCATTAATTATAATAACTTTTGTGTTATTTTTTATTTTACAAATCATGTAAATATATATACATGTAAAGTATTAAGAAACATGTAGTCTATTTCAAAGAAAAATAAAACAGCAATGTTTATTTACTATCAAATAATTCTTATTAGATAAATACCTACCAATAGTATTAAATTAGATGACGATTTTTTTGATAGCCCTATCAAGAAGTATCGATAATATTCTCAGTTCAGTTCAGAACCAAGCAATATGTATGAAAGAAACACTACTAAAATCTAGTGATGCCTGTAATCATTTCCATCACAAAAATCAAATGTAAATAGATAGATACATAATCCATAATGTTATTCACTATTTTATAATTTTATTGTAATAATGCTTTTAGGCACAGAATGTCTAGTTTCATAATGTCCAATTTTCATCGTAATAAGATCCGTCTTGAGTGTTTTCACACTGTACCAGGAACACATAGATAGTGAGGAGACGAAGTCCAAATGTTTGTTTTTGTGTAAATGTAATGCACCTATGTCACCGGAAAATAGCAAGAATCGTAAGTTGATCAATTTCCTAGGTACCTAGTTGATTAACTTTCGGAATATAACAAACGGTAGTTGAATTAATTTTGCGCGATGGATTTCAGTTGATTGATTAACTTACGGTATCTGGCAGGAATTTGATAATTTACGATTTTGACACAAGTTAAATCGTCCTCTAATGGGCCAATCGTTGCTCAATGTACTATTTAACGGTGCACTATTACCCGTTACTTAATACACTGTTCCCTGATTGGTTGACGGGTTAACACTAAGTGAGTCATTGAACCAATCAACGTTCACCTCGCCTTCGTTGGACGATTAACGGACAGACTCCGTAAATTAATAAATCAATTAATCAAAAAATACATACGTTAAATACGAGTAATACATTTCAACTTCCGTTTATTATTTTCCGGAAGTTAATCAATAATTTAGAAATTGATCAATTTACGATTCTTGTTATTTTCCGGTGACATGTATGTGCTCGGCGTCTTTACGGGATCGTATCAGAAATGATTTGACAAGAGAGAACCAAAGCCACCGGCATAGCTCACCGGATTATAAGCTGAAGTGGCAGTGGACTGGCCACATCAGCCGCAGAACCGATAACCGTTGGGGTAAACGAGTTCTGGAGTGGAGGCCGCGTCTGAAACGTAGTGTAGGACGCGCTCAGGCCAGGTGGAGCGACGATATGCGCAAGATGGCTGGCAACTGCTGGATGCGAAAAGCCTAGGATCGATCAAAGTGGCGAACATTGGGCGAGGCCTATGTCCAGCAGTGATGATATAGGCTGATGATGATGATGAAGAAAATGTAGTATCTTATAACCAACATTAGGTAAGTTAACGCAACCTATAAACCTCCTGCGTATCTATGCACTCCTGGTACGCTTCGCTTAATAAGTCTATAATCTTGTGACGATGTAAATTGGATATTTTCTAACTTGGAGTTTGTGTGAGTAAACGTAATAATGTATGTTTTAAGACATAATTTTCTATGTAAGTAATTGTACTTTATATAGTAGTTACTTATGTATAGGAATAGACATAAAATACATATATTTTCAATGAAAATGTGATTTCATTTTTACCTCTCATCAGCCTATCGCAGTCCACTGCTGGACATAGGCCTCTCCAGTCGTTCGACTTTGGGAAAACATCTGGTGGCTTTATCCATAATCGCCGCTTGGGACAGGCAGGTTGGCGATCTCAGGGTGTACCTCCTCGCTCCGGTGACGCTGCTGCCCGACATCGGCCTGTCGTATTTAGGTACGCCTTCAATTGTGATAGCTATACATCCACCAATCGGTTATCAGAGCCTCGTCTGTTATTCGGAAGGATGCACCACGGGCAAGTAAGTTTGGCTTGGAAGGAAAAGATAATGGCTCCCTCCCTTAAATCCCACCATAGATCACAAATTAAAAAAAAAGATGACCACAGGTTATTTTTTTATTAAATCTAATCCCGCCGGACTGAGTAGGTACATAGCTGACGCCATATTGTTTTTAGGGCACCACGAAAGGACATTAAGTAACATAAGATCATTCACGCTCCAAAAAGCAGCCATTGTTAATGTTTACGGTCTGAAGGAACAACACGCGGAAGGGAGATAGCATGTTTCGTAGTAGAAATGTACACTGGCTTGTTAGGTTAGGTCCGATTTGAATATGGCGATTCTTGGTAGAGGATAGAGCAGAGAATTTCGGGAAAACCTCAAATTCTTTGCAAGAGATAGGTTAAACTAGCTGTGCCAGCGGCGTCGCACGTGTGTTTATCGGGTTTCAAAAATAACGGACTTACATAAAATACCTAATGCCTAAGTTTTAAGTTAAGCCTTTAGCAATACATTGGTGAAAACCGCAATCAATTCCATGAAGTAGTTTTCGCGTGATCCGCCATCAAACTAATAGATAAAAATTTCTCCCGTTTTCCCAACACTGCTCTGCTCCTATTGATTGTAGCATGATGAAAAGTATCCTATAACCTGCCTGCCTAATTTTGTCGGGCCTCATAGCAAAAAAACTGGTTAAAATTTATTTTCTACTGTACCATTAATCTACCCAAGAAAACTAAACACAGGGAAACAAGGGGAAATGTTTAATTGTTTACGAAAAAAACTTGTTGACTGACCCGGTGATATATTTGGTAACAAGTAATAGTAAATAAGTAATAAGTAGGTTAAATAAGAAATAAGTACATTTAAACCAAGAGTCGTTATATACCTATCCAGTTGAAGAATTTGAGGCTTCGAAAGCCATAGCATGAGGTGTAAGTAGGTGAGACGGTATCAAAAGGCCACGCAAGTTGATGTTTTATTCTGAGATTTGAGATATTGACAACTGACTTTTTATCGACGTAAATAAAAGAAATTGAAGTAAACTATATAATATTTTTACGAACAGAATTATTAAACGCAAAACTGACACAATTTTCTAACGTTTCTTTAATAGCGATGTTCAAATATCGTAAATAGAAAATTATGATCATTATTAACAACAATCTCTGTACGAATCGAGTGATATAGATTATAGAATAGCAGACTAGGCAGACAGTACTTAGTCAGTAAGTACTAACTCATCATCATCAGCCTATCGCAGTCCACTGCTGGACATAGGTCTTTCCAGTAGTTCGCCAATTTCGTCAATTATCTGGAGGCTTTTCCCATAATCGCCACGCTGGGCAGGCGGGTTAGGTATCGCAGGGCGTAGCTCCTCGCTCCGGTGACGCTGCTGCCCGTCATCGGCTTGTGGTATTTGCAACCTACGGGTGGCGGTATAACCATCACAATTGAAGGCGTAGCTAAATACCGCAGGCCGATGACGGGCAGCCGCGTCACCGAGCGAGGAGCTACGCCATACAGCAACTTCCAGATGTTTGCCCTAAGTGGCGAACAACTGGAGAGGCCTATGTCCAGCAGTGAATTCCAATAGGCTGATGATGACAATAGGGAATATGCATGAAAAATAGTTTCAGGTATTTACTAATTTATCGTAAAATAGATCAAAATCTACTACGAACAGTGAAAACAAAATCAAAATTGGTTGAAAAATGGGCGAGATACAGTCATTGAAAGTGAATATATCCGTCTCTCTCTCGCGAAACAGATTTTTCTATGGAGTTAGTACGGCGCTTACGGTACGTGACGTCAACTACCGCATTGGATCTCTCTGTCTAATCAATAACTTTAACGCTTTATAACTCGCTTAATAGAAAAGATAGTTTAAAAATTCTTCGATATTTATGTATCTGGAAGACAAAAGATCTCAATAAATCCATAAAAAAAAGTCATGCATATTCCCTATTAGGCTGAGCAACTAAAAAGTTAGGCAAATAAGCAGCCGTTAGGGTGTCTGTACGCTTAATCTTTGGTAATGTCGCAAAGATACTCACGCGACGCCAGCCCAATATCTAAACGCACATGAGATTATTACCTCAGAATAAACCACCAGAACTGTAATAAGCATGGATCTATTAATCTGATGATATGTGGTGCTGGAGGAGAATGCTCGGAGTATCGTGGACTGAATTCCGTCCGCACCAACGAGTCTATACTTCGAGAACTCGGCATCAAGCAGCGTCTATCTTCTTTGGTACAGTCCCGTATCCTTACCTTCTTTGGTCACGTATGCCGCCGAGGAGAGGTGGCTATTGAGCGACTTGTGGTCCAGGGAAAGGTTGAGGGTACCAGGCCACGAGGGAGATCGCCTATGAGATGGACGGACCAGATAAAGGCAACCGTAAAGCGCCGATGACAGGCAGCAGCATCACCGGAGCGAGAAGCTACGTCCTGCGATCGCCAACCCGCCTGCCCAGCGTGGCTTTTATGGGTATATCCTCCAGGTGTTTGCCCTAAGTGGCGAACAACTGTAGGTAGAGGCCTATGTCCACCAGTGGACTGCGATAGTGGACTTTTTTTACCTCACCTCGTAAAAACCTATTATGGTAGGTACCATATTAAATTGCCAATTTTATTGCCAGATATATCTCAAGACATATCTGGTGTGGCCGCTAGCCCCTCCCAAGTCTGTCGTGCTCATCAAAGCATGCACGAGACAAAAGCGATAGAAACACCGCACCAGTTGACGATATGAAAGCATACAGTCCAGTTTTCTACCAACATTCAAGACATTTCTACCAAAAAGCCTAACTAATACACACGCGATCCGACCTCCTTTGTTTATTAGTAGAAAAATACATTAATAAGTTTTTAAAAGTAAATTCGGGCTGTCAAATTTGCCGCCGAAATTTCACGTTCGCTCACGCAACTTTTTGAGCAACAAAAATTCAAATGCGCTCGAATAAATTAAATACGATTACGTATGGCGTAATGTGTTAATAAAATAATGACTTAACAGCTGTTACAGTGAGTGGAAAGTCGGTTTGATTGTAATTTCGATGAATTAAAGTGTCGTGGTATTGATGTATTGACAGTTTGTTTTTTCAAAATGGACGCCGGAAGAGGGGCGAAGGCGTTGAGTTTATTACTCCTTGCTTTCTTCACATGGCATGTAGGCGCGCAAGATTATTTCCGAATGGTGAGTTTCATTTGTAGTAATTTAGATATTATCTCGATCAATTTTATGGGATAGCGGCGTCGATCTATTACAGAAGTAAACAAGCGATGCGTAGAAAGAGTTAAAACTCTTTCTACGCATCTACACTAATATTATAAAGAGGAAAAGCGCGTGTGAGTGTATGTTTGTAATGAATAATTTCAAAAACTACTGTGCAATATCAAAAATTGTTTCACCATTTCAAAACTACGAGTACATTCACCCTAAGTACATAGGCTATATTTGTTGCCAGAAAGGATTAGGGATCGTTACCAAAACGCCAATAACTTAACCCAACGAAATATTTATCACGAGATGAGATGGGGTTGTCTTATACGTAGGGTTGCCATCCGTCCAGGTTTCCCCGGATTTGTCCGGCCAGGACTGTTAAAGTATCCGGGTAAAATCCGGACACATAAGCGATAAATCCACAATCAAGAGGACACGGCAAAATAAATAAATGAATGAAAAACTTCTGAAGTGTCCTGGGAAAAAACATATTTCACCCAAATCTCCGGAATTCTGCCGTATTATCCGGCGGCAATTTAGATAATGGCAACCCTACTTATACGGCAACCACACAAACAGAAGCCGAGACGTTATGATATTCCAATTCCTAATATTACCCTAGGCAAACACGCGGGCTGCGCTAGTAATTGGGATGATGACTAAAAATAATTTAATGTCCATCAGATAGATTAATGAAAAATATTGGATACGTATTTTTTATTTTGCCTCTTGTTCAAAAACTTACGAAGATACATTGATTTTAAATGTCACATGACGTCACGTTAGAGTACAAAATATACTCTAACGTGACGTAGTTAGCCCCCACTCCGTGACTTTAATGCGCTATATCTAAGTATTTTCTTGTTATTTCGACAAAACAAAAAATACGGGTCTTATATTTTTTTATTATCTAAGAGACGGACTAATTATTTTCTTCATTTTCATACCTTGTCATCATCCGTATTATAAAATAGATTATTTTTAAATTTCTCATTTGAGTTGCGTAAATTAAAATATTGCGTGATATTGATTAAGATTCGCATGTCATTTCATCAAAACTTTCATTGGAAAATAAAGTACCTAGCATAAAGTAGGTATTATATTAAACAAGAATAAATTTCATTGTAGCATGACATCATTGTAAAAGTTATATGATCGACAGAGAGTCGATAGCAAAATCTATTACCTACTACATACATACATAAAGTCACGCCTTTCTGCCAGAATAGGGCATAGCGAATCTTCGCTCGTATTGAGCTGCTCGTCCGGGGAAGGACCTCCATCCACCCTATAGAATACCGCAGCCAAATGACCCCCGGGTGGTGTTTCTGCTGGCGAGTAGGGTCTCGGAGCTCGTGGGGGGGTTAGGGTTGGGCCGGCATCATAAAATCATTAAAAACAACAATGCATCCTCAATTATTTTGACACGGTCCCCAAATTGCCCTAACTGACCTTCAAACCTTGCACATCGCACCGTTCCAGTAAGTAACCACTAAACGTACGTGACAGTTTCATCTAGTGTAGCCTTCACGGTATGATCAAGATGGCGTGACTTTGAGACGGAATCAACCGACTTTGAAAATTGAGGGTGTTGTCTACTTTGGGCTTCTTTCAAAGTAAATCATACCCTGGACTTAAATTTGATAGGCAACCTTTGGGTGCAGCGCAGACGGCACACATTTTGTCAACGAGTCTGCGGCGCTCAAATCTGTTGCGGATATTTCACAGACTCAGACGCTAACTCTATCGCACAATCACAAAAACACTATCCGTTTTGTCGTGCACAAAAAGTCTGTCGTCTGCGCTGCCCCTTAACAATTAATATCATTATTATTTTATTTGATATCTAAAATTTTATTATGGAATTTTCTTATTTTGTAGTGAAATAGGCGGGAGTTATAACACTCGCTCACCATATACAAAAACTCTTCGTTTAAAGGATCCCACATTTATGGGCAGGTAGGATACGTGTTATTTAATATCCCTGACATCTTATATAGCTGGGTAAACGTAACGCACTCGCGGTGTAAAAGCGTACAACGCCATCTATTGAGCGCCGGTGGATAATAGACATGTTTCGTAGAGTTTTGCGCTAGAATCTTATTTATGGGATAGAATACTATCATTATACTGAAGTGTCCTATGAAAGAGTTAAATATAGTACTTCCTACCGTTTTTAAATATGCTTTGTCATACAACTTGCGTCCTCGCTTCGATTCGGGTATTTGAAAAAACACAATAGGTACATCTAAAATGAATCAGTGTTCCTCTACTAAGTCGCTGTGACTACTGTCAAGTAACTGGTCAGTTACCTGTCAGTTGCCACCGCCATGCCGGCTCAACCCTAACCCCCACGAGCTCCGGAAACCCTACTCACCGGCAGAAACACGACCCGGAGGTCATTTGGCTGCGGTATTCTATAGGGTGGAAGTCCTACCCCGGACTGGCGGCTCAATTCGAGCGAAGATTGACTATGCCCTATCTTTCTAACGTATTAAATATATATGTTTAGGCCATTCTATCTATTAAAAAAAACCGAATCAAAATGCGTTGTGTAGTTTTACAGATCTAAGCATTGATTGGGGACAGACTTCGTTTACTAATAATATTTAGTGATTTTCCGCTAACTGAAAACATAAAATCGTGACTGCATACAATTATTTCTCACCGATTGTGCAATTATTATAAATAATTCACAAAATGGCCGGATTTCCTAAGATTAACTGAATCAAGACCGTCTCATTCGTGACAAGACATGTGATTCGGCCTTCGTGGTACACGGGATGAGAGAATGGAGTTAATTATGTTGTTATGTGGATCAAAATGTTATGAGCAATCACCAACAAGTTATAAATTATGTTCGCAACTGAGGCCCTACTACAGAAAACGAAAACGATCGTTTGTTGAACGGATCGCGTATTTTTGCCCCATAAATCCCTCTCATTTGTCCCTCCCGTGTTCTAAATCTAATATATCAATTTAATTGTTAAAAATCGACGGTGACGAATTTTAGTTCGTATATTTTAGTTCCGAACACGGAAGGGACAAATGAGTGGGATTTATGGGGCAAAAATACGCGATCCGTTCAACGAACGATCGTTTTCGTTTTCTGTAGTAGGGCCCCTGGAGCGTCTGCCCTAAACTATAATATACCTAAATAAAAATTCTTTCTACTGACATTACCGCTGTTATGTTTTGTTAAGGCCCGCTTAACAGTAAGATACCCATCATCTAAGATGGAGATAATACGAGTAATATACGAAGAATAATAATAATGACCATGCAAAAAGCTGCAATCCTTCCCTGCAGGATCGTTAAAAAGTTCCTACAGGATGACAACCCAACATCAAATCAGTAAATGAGGCTCACTTGGCATAAGCCCGTGAGTCCGCTTGAAGCTTGCTAAAGCCGAAATGAAATAATTTCGAGGGCAAATACAGCAAATAACAATAATAATAAGCATTTATTTCCATTCACAGTGACTTACAATTATGCTCAGGCTCAGTGGCTCAATTGGTAGTGACCCCTGCCCTCTGAACCAAGGGTCGTGGGTTCGATTCCCACCCGGGACAAACATTCGTGTGATGAACACTTGTGTTTGTTCCGTGTCTGGGTGTTTATATTTGTATTTAAGTATTCATTTGTGGCACCTTCGTTGTCCTGATACCCATAACACAAGTGCTTAATATACTTACTTTGGGATCGGAGCAATGTATGTGATGTTGTCTGATATTTATCTAGTTATGAGCATAATACATTTATTACAATATTAGTTCAAAAGCCAAAGTGAGAAAACGGATCCCGCACTTGGATTCCCCGTGTTACAGGACTCCATATAAGTGAAAGACAGATAATTTGGGGAAGAATTGAAAATGAAAGTGAAAATAAAGACAACACAATAATAGCCATTGTCAAATTCTATCAATCAGTTACATAAGTTTGTAACAATGAAGCGAGACAAGACAACGGAACGAGGCTGGACATTATTATCGTTAGCCTGCGGGCGTCCACTGCTGGACGTGGACAGTGGACATAGGCTTCCCCAATGACAGTTTTTTAGGGTTCCGTAGCCAAAATGGCAAAAACGGGACCCTTATAGATTCGTCATGTCTGTCTGTCTGTCTGTCTGTCCGTCCGTATGTCACAGCCAGTTTATTCCGAAACTATAAGAGATACGTTATTAAAATTTGGTACGTAGATGTATTCTGTTAACCGCATCAAGATTTTAAAGTAAAATCAGAAAAAAAACCAAAATTTTTGGGGTTCCCCATACATGGAACTGAAACTCAAAAATTTTTTTTTCATCAAACCTATACGTGTGGGGTATCTATGGATAGGTATTTGAAAATGATGTTGAGGTTTCTAACATCATTTTTTTCTCAGATAAATAGTTTGCGCTTAATCGGTTTTTATACTTAATCGGTGGATAACGCTGTTGGTTGTACCTACATTTGATTCATTAGTTTAATTAGTATTTATCATAATAAGCATACAATGTATAACTGTATGTTTGTTATTCCTAATAAATAAAATAAAATAAAATCAGAAAAATCCAAAATACATAGAACTGTAACTAAAAAAAAAAAAATTTCATCAAAAATATACGTGTGGGGGTAACATCATTTTTTTTCTTAACTGAATAGTTTGCGCGAGAGACTCTTCCAAATTGGTAAAATGTGTCCCCCCCCCCCCCCCCCCCCCCCCGTAACTTCTAAAATATGGGCACTATAAAACTGAAAAAAATATATGATGTGTATTACTATATAAACTACTAACGAAATTAGTTTCAATGAAATCTAGACAGTAGTTTTTTTTTAAACGTCATAAATCAAATTACCTAATTTTTTTCATTCAATCAGTGGTACGGAACCCTACGTACGCGAGTCCGACTCGCACTTGGCCGGTTTTTTAAACCACTAACGTAGCAAACGATCGTACAACCCGCCTGATGTTAAGCGGTTACCACAGCCTATGGACGCCTGCAACACCAGGGGTATTACACGCGCGTTGCCGACCCTTAAAAGCCTCTTCACAACCTTTTTTAACAATAGGCTATTATGGCTAAAAATTGTTATTAGTCCGTCTTTTAGCTTATTCAAAAATAAAAGACACATATTTTTCCTTTTTTCATTCAAATAAACAATAGCAAAGATACTAGGCATCAAAAGTTAGGAGTGGGAGTCTTTGACGTCACTCGCTCCCGTAAAAATGCCTCACCGAGTGACGTCACTCGTCATTTCAACGGGCTATAACTTTGTAATTTTTAGTCTAATTTACAAATAAAAAATACGTCTTTTATTTTTGAATAAGCTAAAGTAAAATTGTTGTCTGTATGTTGGTTATAGAAAAAAATAATTGTACCAAGTTTCGTCGGATTTTGACGAAACTTGGTACAATTATTCTTCATACAGGCAGGTTATAGTATACTTTTCATCATGCTACAATCAATAGGAGCAGAGCAGTGAAGGGAAGTGTTGGGAAAACGGGAGAAATTCTCATCTGTATGTTTGAACGCGCATCACGCGACAACTACTGCATGGAATTGAATGCTGTTTTCACCAATGTATTGCTATAGGTCTAACTTAAAATTTAGGCACCATATTATGGAAGTCCGTTATTTTTGAAACCCGATATCCACGCGTGTGACACCGCTGGCACAGCTAGTAACGAATATACTGCTCAAGCAATGTAGTAATTTGTCCCAAATGTGTTTTTGGAGGCCATCTTTGCTGTTGTAAAACTAGATCGTTATGAGTAATTACTTCAAGTAAGTGAGTAAAGGGCTTTAATACGCCGTTACTTTGAAGACAAACAACTGTTACAGTAGTGTTTTTGATACATATTTAGGTGAGTTGAGAATAAGTTATATGTTTATTATTAACGGACATTACTAACAAACAAAGATAAACATAAGCCTAAGTTGTACTATGTTTTGTTTGTGATATATGTTTTCCTGTAAAGTCTGTGTTTGTGCAATAAGGTGCAGCGCAGACGGCACACTTTTTGTGCGATAGAGTCTGCGTCTGAGACATTTAGGTGCAACGCAGACGGCACACTTTTTGTGCGATAGAATCTGCGTCTGACACATTTAAAAAGAGCATCTAGGTCCCTACAGCTCTGCCGACAGAATGATCGAAGATGTGCGTTGAGTCTGTGAAATATCCGCGACATTTTTTTTTGCGCGTCGTGTACTGCATATAAGCAAAAAAGTGCGTCACGAATAGTCTGTCGTCTGCGCTTCCCCTAAAGAGTATCTATGGTCCTAACCTTGATTTCTCAAATAAACTAAAGTATAAATATCATGTTTCAGGGTGTGAACACCAATTCAGCAGAAGCAATGCAGTTCCTACGGGAATACGACAGAGAAGCGTCTGGAATGTGTTATAGGTTAGTTCATAATTATAATTTATTTGTATTTCACTAATCATTAACCTAACTCAGTCCGAGAGTTACCGACATAGCCCGAAGGATTAGTACGCTGAAGTGGCAGTGGGCCGGTCATGTCTGCCGCAGAGCCGACAATAGGTGGAGCAGACGAATCTTGGAGTGGACACCGCGTTTAGGCAAACGTAGTGTAGGACGCCCCGCAACCCGCTGGGCGGATGACCTTAGAAGAACTGCTGGCAGTTGCTGGATGGGGGAAGCACGGGATAGAGAAATGTGGCGCGAATTAAAGGAGGCCTACGTTCAGCAGTGGACGGACCAAGGCTGTTGATAGCTCAGTCCGCTGCTGAATATGGACCTCTCCAGTTGCTTGCAATTTCGTCAAACATCTGGAGGCTTTAAACATAATCGCCACACTGGGCAGGCGGGTGGGGTATCGCAGGGCGTAGCTCTTAAATATGGGTGATTTTTTTGGTAGTCTTATCTAATCAGCATACCAATTTTCAGCTTTACTACAGCCATAGACTGCCTGCCGCTCCCCCAACAGTCCGGTGATGATGACAAGGCCGGCCTGGCCATCATCGTAGTCATTTAGGAAAAAAAAGGCCCCGGAAAGTGTGAATAATTTTTATTTTTTGCTATCGACACGACCGGGGCACCTCAGTATCAACTCCTTCCTTTTGACCGTATCCAGCGAAGAGCGGCTCGAATCATTGACGACCGAGAACTTTCAAAGAAACTAGACCCTTTATCTTTGCGCAGGGATGTTGCGTCTTTGTGCGTTTTCTACCGTATATATCACGGCGAGTGTTCGGAAGATTTGTTTAATCCGGTACCGGCTGCTATTTTTCATCATCGCACCAATTCTAGATTTCATCCTTATCATCTTGATAGCTGGAGGTCTTCCACGGTGCGTTTTGTGCGCAATTTTCTGCCTCGTGCAACCGGTCTTTGGAATCAGCTTCCTGCTGCAATTTTTCCGAGTGGATATGATTTGGGGACCTTCAAAAAGCGAGCCTATAGATTTCTCAAAGGCCGGCAACGCACCTGTGACTCCCCTGGTGTTGCGGTGTCTATGGGCTGAAGTGATTACTTACCATCAGGTGACTTTCAGGCCCGTTTGCCCCCTCTTCCATAAAAAAAGAAGAAGCCATAGACTATACTTACCTTTCACCTCTTCCTCTCCAGGGTCACCATATCCCAATGGCGCTTCGTGACCAACATCACGGAGTACAACAGACGGCGCATGCTGGAGGAACTCACCATCAGCTCCAAGTTCGAGCGCCTCTCGTGGAGGAAGGCGGCTGCCTACGACGCTACCAGGCTGTCCGACGCGCAGGGCAGGAGGCAGCTGACCAGGATAGTGCAGGCGAGCAGGGCTGCTCTGCCTGATGATAAGTTTTCTGAGGTTGGTAGCACTACTTCTTATAATCGTTTCAGAGTATAATGCTCTTCCCGCGAACTATGCGTTTTGTTGTACTTTGTACTTGTTTTCGTTTGTACGAGCTAAAATAGCTGGACCTGGGATTGTATTTTATGTTCTCCTCTATATTTAGATGATAATATTATTTAATCTCTTTTCTATGTTAAACTAATATAATTAGAGAGTTAGTTAAGAGAGGTAGGGCATAACTAAGATTATTATTTATCTTAAAAAGTGTTAATGTTCCAACACCATAAATGTTGCTATACCCTTACAGGGTCTATGTTGTATGAGTTAGTAAGTATACCTTGTATGTACACTATCTATGAACATGGTGCAATAAATATATTCTAATTTCATAACAAAGGACGAACGATTAACGCAACTTAAAGCATGGTATAATGTTTTTGAATTAATTTTACGTGTTCGAAATCGACTCTCCCAATGAACTTTGCAGGACTATAGCCGTCTAATTTTGCATCTAATTTTGATGTGATTTATGAAAATATACTTTTATATGATTTAGTCGAGCAACACACGTCCGTTAGATATAAATTAGCCACAGAGAAGAGAGTGATGAATAGACAAAAGTTGTCGCCCTGGACATTGCTAAAATATACATGAAGGCGGGAATTTCAAATTATCTTTAACAAATTTATATTGAATCATGTAAAATAAGTCATTGTCAAATACCCTATTGCCACAAACCTCCCCCTTTTCCATTTTGACCCATAACCGATTTAGGGGGAAGGGGAATCGATAGAGAGCGTTGAAGTAATGGCAATGTTGTTCGAACGACGGGGTGGGGATTTCGCCAGTGTGAGTTCAATGGAGTTACCACTAACTACAAAATATTCCATCCACAGATCCAGCAATTAATAACAGAAATGAAGGAAGTATACAACTCAGCGAAGATATGCCCTTACGGTCAAAAGCCTTACGACCAGCACGTCCCAAGAATACCGTACAGCCAAGAATACCAGACAAATCAGTACCAGCTGGCCAACCAGCCTTATCAACACTACCAGACTTATCAAGAGAATACAGAGTATTCTAACTATTGCGATATGCAATTGGATCCGGAGATTTCGAGGATATTAGGTTTGCATCTTTAATTATTCTTTTTTTTCTTTTCTCTTGCTTTTTTTTATAGTAGCTCGGCATAATGGCTTCCCTACGTCTGATGGAAAGCCAAAGAGAAGCCCAAGTCGCTGTGACAACTGGCAAGTAACTGGTTAGTTACCTGTCAGTTGCCACTGCCATGTGTTAAGTGCGCGATCCCATTAAAACTCATCTGTTCATACCTTTATTTGTATAAGTTCTATCCCAAGCCTTACAGCAAATTTCGCAACATTTCCTTCAATTCAGGCCGCAGTGTCAGCACTTGTAATGTTCCATGTGTAAGTTAGCTGACACTGCAAAACATGTATTTTCACAATAGCTTCAGTCATCGATCATTATTAATTTTACCGGGCTCCATCGTGGACCCCCCTAGGTGTATTTAGATTAGTTTAATTTTTAAATAAATATATTTTTTTTATCCTCCGTTGTTGCCTTAAGTTATTTATTAGCCTTAAGGGTTGCCGGCCCAACCCTAACCGCCCACGAGCTCCGGAGACCCTACTCACCAGCAGAAACACGACCCGGAAGGCATTTGGCTGCGGTATTCTATAGGGTGGAGGTCCTTCCCCGGACGGGCAGCTCAATACGAGCGAAGATTCGCTATGCCCTACCTCTCTTACCTCTTGCTTGAGAAAATGCATTTACGCATCCCGTATTCCTAGGGTTGCCATTTTTTTGCCTTTTTTTTTAGTGTGTTGCCTGATGCTAAGCAGTCGACACCGCCCATGGACACCCGCAGCTCTAACCGAGTTTAGGGTCGCTGCCGGCCTTTTAAATATGAATACGCTCGTTTCTTTAATAATGACTCTTTCCTATCTCCGCATTTTCCAGCACACTCCAGAATAGAAAGCGAACTCTTATACGTTTGGAAGAGCTTCCGGGATCAGACAGGACCCAAGCTGAAGAACCGGTTTATGAGATACGTCCAGCTAGCGAACCAGGCCGCTGTTGAAACAGGTAGGCTGTATTTTTTATTCTTTTTTTTTTACATCACATACATTGCTCCGATCCCAAAGTAAGTAGCTTAAGCACTTGTGTTATGGGTATCAGAACAACGGAGGTACCACAAATAAATACTTAAGTACAAATATTAACACCCAGACACGGAATAAACACAAGTGTTCATCACACGAATTTTTGTCCCGGGTGGGAATCTAACCCACGACTCTCGGTTCAGAAGGCAGGGTCACTACCAATTGAGCCACTACCAATTGTTTAAGCGAATTGTCATCATTAGTACAAATGCTGGTCCCTAGATGTCACTATTTGTAGTGAGACCATTACATAGCAGTAACTAAATGGTTTCACTGATATACAAGTTGACAGGCTCGGTGGCTCATTTGGTAGTGACCTTTGCCCTCTTTTTAGGGTTCCGTAGCCAAAATGGCAAAAACGGGACCCTTATAGATTCGTCATGTCTGTCTGTCTGTCTGTCTGTCTGTCTGTCTGTCTGTGTCTGTCCGTCCGTATGTCACAGCCAATTTATTCCGAAACTATAAGAGCTATATTATTGAAATTTGGTACGTAGATGTATTCTGTGAACCGCATTAAGATTTTAAAATAAAATCAGAAAAAAATTCAAAATTTTTGGGGTTCCCCATACATAGAACTGAAACTGAAAAATTTTTTTTTCATCGAACCTATACGTGTGGGGTATCTATGGATAGGTATTTGAAAATGATGTTGAGGTTACTAACATCATTTCTTTCTAAACTGAATAGTTTACGCGAGAGACTCTTCCAAAGTGGTAAAATGAGTGTCCCCCCCCCCCGTAACTTCTAAAATATGGGCATGATAAAACTGAAAAGAATATATCATATGTATCACTATGAAAACTACTAACGAAATTTGGTTTGAATGAAATCTAGCCAGTAGTTTTTTTTTAAACGTCATAAATCAAATTACCTAATTTTTTCATTTAATTAACTCCAATATAATAAAACGTAAAGAAAAACATTTATTTAGCTGTGTAGCGGTACGGAACCCTACGTGCGAGAGTCCGACTCGCACTTGGCCGGTTTTTTTTTTAGAGGGGAATGCATTAGGCCCCGTCATGCCACCTCCGGGGGGAGGTGACATGGTGTGTGGTACTCACACCTCCCGAAATGGGAGGGTATACCCACTAAACCCCCCTGTGTCGCCAGTGGGCAGCTAGTTGCAGGGACACGGGCAACGCCGAAGCTTACCGCCGCATCCCTGCAAACCCTGGCCAGCCGCAGATGACAAGCGGCCAGCACTCCTGGTCCGGGGAGGGCAAATACCCCTACCCCCGGCTTCCGGGGAGCAATAGGGTGCTCCCTAGGCGGATCTCGTGCAACGGTGTGGTTGCACCCACCACACCGTTACGCCCCTATGAGTGGATCGCGCCCCCGCACTCACCACTCCTGCCCTCTGAGCCAAGGGTCGTGGGTTCGATTCCCGCACAGTACAAACATTTGTGTTCATGAACATGTCTGTTTGTATTGGTCTGGGTGTTTTCTATGTATAATATGTATTTATTACTTTAAAAAAAGTATCTAAATAAGTTTATCAGGTGTCTAATAGATGGCGATGTGTGGCCTAGCGTGGCATGTACCTAATAAAAAAACTTCTTGCTTCCTTTCCCAGGGTACAGAGACGCCGGAGACCAGATGAGAGCGGCCTACGATGACCCATCCTTCAGAGCCAGCGTCGAAGAGATGTACAACCAAGTGGCTCCTTTATACAAACAGCTGTTCACCTATGTGAGAAGAAGATTGGTGCAGAGATACGGAGAGACGACCGTGAGGACAGATGGGCCTATACCGGCGCATTTGTTGGGCAAGTATCATCTTCAGCCTATTGCAGTCCACTGCTGGACATAGGCCTCACCAGTTGTTCGCAACATCTGGAGGATATACCTATAAGTTTAAGAGAGGTAGGGCATAGAATCTTCGCTCGAATTAAGCTGCCCGTCCGGGGAAGGACCTGCACCCTATAGAATACCGTAGCCAAATGACCTCCGGGTCGTGTTTCTGCTGGTGAGTAGGGTTTCCTGAGCTTGTGAGGTAACTGACCAGTTACTTGCCAGTGTCACAGCGACTTGGGCTTCTCTTTCGCTTTCCATCAGGCGTATGGAAGCCATTATGTCGAGCTACTATAAAAACAAATCTTCAGCCTATTGCAGTCTACTGCTGGACATAGGCCTCACCAGTTACTTACCACTTTGGGCAAACATCTGGAGGATATAACCATAAGTGCCACGCTAGGCAGGTTGGGTATCGCAGGGCGTAGCTCCTCGCTCCGGTGTCGCTGCTGCCCGTCATCGGCCTGTGGTATTTAGCTGCGCCTTCAATCGTGATGGTTATACCACCACCAGTCGGTTGCCAGCGCCTCGTTTGTCATTCGGCAGGATGCACCCCGGGCAGGTGAGGTTGGCTTGGAGCGAAAAGATGATAAACCGCTCCCTTACATCCCAATTTGGATTTGCCTTACCCAGCACGAAACTTGCTAAGTAACATATCCTCAATTTTACAGGTAATATGTGGGCACAGAACTGGAAATCCATAATGGATCTAGTAATGCCGTTTCCACAATCTCCTAACGTGGACGTTACTGCTGAGATGTTGCGCCAAGGATTCACGCCTTTAAGGTATTGTTAATAAGGTTTCTTTTTATTATGACAGAGGGGGCAAACGGGTTTGACCGTCACCCGATGATAAGTGATCACTTCAGCCCATAGACACCGCAACACCAGGGGAGTCACAGGTGCGTTGCCGGCCCTTAAGAAGGTAGGCTCGCTTTTTAAAGGTCCCTAAGTCGTATCCATTCGGAAATGTGAAAGCTAGAAGCTGATCCCGAAGGACCGATGATCGAGGCAAGATATTTCCCGCAAAACGTACCGTGGAAGAGATCTAACTATCAAGATGATAAGGATAAAAAAGGATAATTTGACTGGCCCGTGGACTCCGTTGGCCCGTTGAAATATGTATACCTCGGGCAGACATTGCAGTTGGGTGAAAACAACTTTGAGGACGAGGTAAATAGGAGAATTCAGCTAGGCTGGGCAGCGTTTGGGAAACTACGTCGAGTCTTCAGATCGTCGATCCCATAGTGTCTAAAGACGAAAGTCTTCGATCAGTGCGTTCTACCGGTTAGTGACATACGGAGCCGAAACGTGGATACTCACGGTACGGCTAGTCCACAAGTTGAAGGTCGCTCAGCGAGCTATGGAAAGGGCTATGCTCGGCGTCTCTCTGCGAGATCGGATCCGAAATGAGGTGATCCGGCAGAAAACCAAAGTTACCGACGTAGCTCAACGGATCAGTAAGCTGAAGTGGCAGTGAGCTGGCCACATCAGCCGCAGGACCGATAACCGTTGGGGTAAGAGAGTTCTGGAGTGGAGACCGCGTCTCGGCAAGACGCCCTCAGACCAGGTGGAGTGACGATTTGCGCAGGACGGCTGGCAAGTGCTGGATGCGAGAGGCCCGGGACCGATCGAAGTGGCGAGCATTGGGAGAGGCCTATGCCCAGCAGTGGACTGATGTGGGCTGATGATGATGACTCAATTGGTAGTTACCCCTGCCTTCTGAACCAAGGGTCGTTGGTCCGATGTTGTGCACAATCATATCATGGCTTACAGAAACATTAAAGTAGGACCTATTTGAGAAATCACAACATTACGATAATACTCTCAGTAATATTTTCATGTCATGCATCACATAAAATAAATAAATAAATAAATAAATAACCCAAGACATGCCACGCTGGGCCACACAGCGCCACCTAGCCCCAAACTAAGCCGAAGCTTGTACTATGGGTACTAGACAACTGATAAACTTACTTAGATACTTTTTTTTTGTAAATAAATACATATTATACATAGAAAACACCCAGACCAATACAAACAGACATGTTCATGAACACAAATGTTTGTACTGTGCGGGAATCGAACCCACGACCCTTGGCTCAGAGGGCAGAGGTCACTACCAAATGAGCCACCGAGCCTGTCGTCACATGCATAATCAAACTTAAAATCATCTACCCTATTTAGTCCAGCAGGAATAGGTACTGAAAATATTACTGAGAGTATTATCGTAACCATTTCCATCATTTCAGGATGTTCCAAATGGCTGAAGAATTCTACACTTCCCTTGGGCTGAAGCCAGCTCCCCCGGAATTTTGGAGGGGATCCATGCTCGTACGCCCCCCTCAAAGGAGCGTCCAATGTACTGCCAGCGCCTGGGACTTCTGCAATAGAATAGATTATAGGTAAGACTGAAATATTTCTATATCTATCATCATCATCATCATCAGCCCACATCAGTCCACTGCCGGACATAGGACTCTCCCAATGCTCGCCACTTCGTTCGGTCCCGGGCATCTCGCATCCAGCACTTCTATATCTATACAGCACAGCATGCACTTCTATATCCAGCACTTCTATATAATAAATCTGTAGCTAGAGAGGTCAATCCTGTTTATGAAATATTTTTTTGAAAGTGGGTGATAAGTGATCTATAGGTACTGCTGCCGAAAATGCAAATTTTCCGACCGAAAACGGTAGATATAGAAACAAAAATTTCTCAACGGGTTTTAACGAAACTTTGTACAATTATTCTTCGTACTCCTGGGCAGGTTATAATATACGTTTCATCACGCTACAATCAATAGGAGCAGAGAAGTGAAGGGAAGTGTTGGGAAAACGGGAGTATCACGGGAGACCAACAAACTCAGTAGGACAAACCACCGCGCCTGGCGCCCTCACCCTGAACGCCCACTGAGATGCCGTTTCACGCCCCGTCTAAAGAACCCAGGATACTCTTCTTAAAGATTTGCCATGGATATTCTGTCAGGAGTACAAGACACCATGATTTTGACTGGCTCGGTGGCTCAATTGGTAGTGACCCCTGCCTTCTGAACCAAGGGTCGTGGGTTCGATTCCCACCTGGGACTAACATGATGAACACTTGTGTTTGTCCCGTGTCTGGGTGTTTATATTTGTATTTAAGTGTTTATTTGTGGGAGGGATGTAAGGGAGCGACCTATCACCTTTTCGCTCCAAGTCATCCTCACTTGCCCGTGGTGCATCCTGCCGAACCACAAACGAGGCGCTGGCAACCGACTGGTGGCAGTATAACCATCACGATTGCAGGCGTAGTTAAATACTACCGATGACGGGCAGCAGCATCACCGGAGCAAGAAGCTACGCCCTGCGATCGCCAACCCGCCTGCCCAGCGTGGCGATTATGGGTATATCCTCCAGAAGTTGGTCCTAGGGGATGAACAACTGGAGAGGCCTATGTCCAGCAGTGGACTGCAATGGGCTGATGATGATGATTTATTTGTGGTACCTTCGTTGTTCTGATACCCATAACACAAGTGCTTATGCTACTTACTTTGGGATCGGAGCAATGTATGTGATGTTGTCTGATTATTTATTTCATGGTCGTTTTCAGGATCAAACAATGCACGGAGGTGACGATGCAGGACCTGATCTCTACCCACCATGAGATGGCTCATATCCAGTACTACCTTCAGTATGCAGACCAGCCGCAGCTGTTCAGAGATGGAGCAAACCCTGGTAAGTACAACAGACATTTTGATTACTTCCGTATGTTCTTAAAAGGAGGTGGAACCTTCCAGAGAGACTTTGGTACAGACACAAGCAGCAGCAGGGGCACCTCAGTACCAACTCCTTCCTTTTGACCGTATCCAGCGAAGAGCGGCTCGAATCGTTGACGACCGAGAACTTATAGACAAGCTAGACCCTCTATCTCTACGCAGGGATGTTGCGTCTTTGTGCGTTTTTTACCGAATTTATCACGGCGAGTGTTCGGAGGAATTGTTTGACCTGGTACCAGCTGCCATTTTTCATCATCGCACATCTCGCGCCAATTCAAGATGTCATCCTTACCATCTTGACAGATGGAAGTCTTCCACAGTGCGTTTTGCGCGCAGCTTTCCAAAGAGCAGCTGCCTCGTGCAGCTGCTCTTTGGAATTAGCTTCCGGCTGCAAGTTCCCGAATAGATACGACCTAGGGACCTTCAAGAAGCGAGCCTACAGATTTCTCAGGGGCCGGCAACGCACCTGTGACTACCCTGGTGTTGCGGTGTCTATGGGCTGAAGTGATCACTTACCATCAGGTGACCTTCAGGCCCGTTTGCCACCTCTGTCATAAAAAATAAGTACACGAGACATTTTGATTACTTCCGTATGTCCTTAAAGGAGGTGGAACCTTTCAGAGAGACTTTGGTACAGACACAAACAGCTTATGTGGGCTATTTACAGATATATTTCCTGTTCGCGATACTACACAAAATTATACACCATTTTATTTATCAAAGTCAGCTGACAAATCTATACCTTCTATATCTATACTTATAATAAATCTGTAAAGGTCAATTCTGTACATGAAATATATTTTCAAAATAACTATCAGGGGGTGATTAGTGATCGTTACTGATGCCAAAAATGCAATCAGTAACATTTTTGTTTGTCTGTATGTTCGTTATGGAAACAAAAGCTACTGAAGGGATTTTAACGATAATTGGTACAATTATTCTTTATATGTACTCCTAAGCAGGTTATAGTATACTTTTCATCACGCCACAATCTATAGGAGCAGAAGGGAAATGTTGGGAAAACAGGAGAAAGTTTTAGAATGTTTAACGCACATCACGCTAAAACTACTGCATGGAATTAAATGCGGTTTTCACCAATGTATTGCTAGAGGTGTAACTTAAAATTTGGGCTCCATTTTATGGGAGTCCGTTACTTTTGAAACCCGATATCCACGCGTGCGACGCCGCTGGCACAGCTAGTAAGTACTTAAATAATACTTAATACCTAATAATGTTTCAGACGACTGAAGACTGGCTCGGTGGCTCAATTGGTAGTGACCCCTGCCTTCTGAACCAAGGGTCGTGGGTTCGATTCCCACCCGGGACAAACATTCGTGTGATGAACACTTGTGTTTGTCCCGTGTCTGGGTGTTTATATTTGTATTTAAGTATTTATTTGTGGTACCTTCGTTGTTCTGATACCCATAACACAAGTGCTTAAGCTACTTACTTTGGGATCGGAGCAATGTATGTGATGTTGTCTAATATTTATTTATTTTATTTTATTTATTTATTTATTTCTTTTTGTTTCGTTGCAGCTTTCCACGAAGCGGTGGCCAATGCTGCTGCGCTGTCCGTGTACAATCTACCGCATT
>CM062104.1:7334567-7395148 GCA_031163375.1 Conogethes punctiferalis | reverse complement strand
GCTGTCCGTGTACAATCTACCGCATCTGCAAAGAGTTGGGCTTTACTTGAACAAGTACGATAAGATCAAAGATAAATTAACATATTTTAAGGCATATGTTATTAAAAACACCATATGAGCATACAATTTTCGGTTGTTGCCCTCAATTTCTCCAGGATCCCATCATCAGATCCTGACTTGGTGATGATAATGGGACCACCTCGGAAGTGTCCTCTGTCGAACTGTCTGAAAAAAAAATGAAATCCATCCATAATTGACGGAAATATCGGTGAACAAAAAAAAAAAAAAAAAAATATATACATACAGACGAATTGAGAACCTCCTCCTTTTTTCGAAGTCGGTTAAAAAGTAATAGTAGCTCGACATAACTTTGACTGGCTCGGTGGCTCAATTGGTAGTGACCTCTGCCTTCTGAGCCAAGGGTCGTGGGTTTGATCCCCACACAGTACAAACATTTGTGTACATGAAAATAACTGTTTGTATTGGTCTGTGTAAGTATAATATGTATGTTATTTCCAAAAAAAAAATCTAAGTAAGTTTATCAGTTGTCTAGCACCCATAGTACAAGCTTCGGCTTAGTTTGGGGCTAGATGGCGCTGTGTGGCCCAGCGTAGCATGTCTTGGGTTATTTATTTATTATAACTAGCTGTGCAGCGGCGTCGCTCGCGTGGATATCGGGTTTCAAAAATAACCGACTTCCATATAATACCCATCTATACCTTGTGCCTATGTTTTAGTTAGACCTCTAGCAATACATTGGTGAAAACCGCATTCAATTCTATGCAGTAGTTTTCGCGTAATGCGCGTTCAAACATACAGGTTTAAATTTCTCGCGTTTTCCCAACACTTCCCGTCACTGCTCCGCTCCTATTGATTGTAGCGTGATGAAAAGTATCCTATAACCTGCCCAGGAGTATGAAGAATAATTGTACCAAGTTTCGTCAAAATCTGTTCAGAAGTTTTTTTTCTATAACGAACATACAGACAGACAGACAGACAGACAGACAGACAGACAAAAATTTTACTGATTGCATTTTTGGTATCAGTATCGATCACTTATCACCCCCTGATAGTTATTTTGAAAAAATATTTTATGTACAGAATTGACCTCTCTACAGATTTATTATAAGTATATATATAGATATAGAAGATGACTTCCCTACGTCTTATGGAAAACGTAACACACACACAAGTCGCTGTGAGATGGGCAAGTAACTGGCCAGCTACCTGTCAGTTGCCCACCGCCATGCCGGCCCAACCCAAACCGCCCAAGAGCTCCGGAAACCCTACTCACCGGCAGAAACACGACCCGGAGGTCATTTGGCTGCGGTATTCTATAGTGGAAGTCCTTACCCGACGGGCGGCTCAATACGAGCGAAGATTCGCTATGTCCTACCTCTCTTACTATTATAGTGCATTCCTGGTTCAAAGTATTTTTTTTGGTATCCAATAAAGAGTAGGTATTCAACACAAGAACAACAAACAAGGCTCTGGCAAACCGACTGGTGGCGGTAAAACCATCACGATAGAAGGCGTAGCTAAATACCACAGGCCGATGATGGGCAGCAGCGTCACCGGAGCAAGAAGTTACGCCCTGCGATCGCCAACCCAGGCGGGTTTTGGGCAGGCGCCCATCGAGGCGATATGGGTATATCCTCAGTAGTTTTCCCTAGGTGGCAAACAACTGCAGAGGCCGATGTCCAGCAGTGGACTGCAATAGGCTGATGATGATGATGATGATGAAAGAGCATTCTGTCTAATGATTTCAGAACCCATGACCCCTACGAAGTGAGCATGAATTTCCTGATGACCATGGCTTTGGAGAAGGTTGCCTACCTGCCTTTTGCGTTCATGGTAGATCAGGTAAGTCTATGGAAGCTAATTATTACTAGTCAAGTGGTTATGGTTTTGACTGGCTCAATTGGCAGTGACCTCTAAACCCCCCTGTGTCGCCAGTGGGCAGCAAGTTGCAGGGACACGGGTAGCGCCGAAGCATACGGCCGCATCCCTGCCTGCCCTGGCCAGCCGCAGATGATAAGCGGCCGGCACTCCTGGTCCGGGGAGGGCAAATACCCCTGCCCCCGGATCCGGGGAGCAAAAGAGTGCCCCCCGGGCGGACCTCGTGCAACGGTGTGGCTGCAGACCTCTGCCTTCTGAGCCAAGGGTCGTGGGTTCGATCCCCACACATTACAAACATTTGTGTGCATGAACATGTCTGTTTGTATTGGTCTGGGTGTTTTCTATGTATAATATGTATTTATTTACAAAAAAAATGTATCTAAGTAAGTTTATCAGTTGTCTAGTAACCGTAGTACAAGCTTCGGCTTAGTTTGGGGCTAGATGGCGCTGTGTGGCCCAGCGTGGCATGTCTTGGGTTTATATATTTCTTAAACTAGCTGTGTAGATATCGGGTTTCAAAAATAACGGACTTCCATAAAGAGGTGCCTATATTTTAAGTTCAACCTCTAGAAATACATCGCTGAAAACCGCATTCAATTGCATGCAGTAGTCTTCGCGTGATGCGCGTTCAAACACACAGATTTAAATTTCTCACGTTTTCCCAACACTTCCCTTCACTGCTTTGCTCCTATTGGTTGTAGCGTTATGAAAAATATACTATAACCTGCCCAGGAGTATGAACAATAATTGTACCAAGTTTAGTTAAAATCCGTCGAGTAGTTTTTATTTCTATATCGAATATACAGACAGACAAAAATATTGCAGACAGCATTTTGGCGTCAGTCATCATCATCATCATCATCAGCCCACATCAGTCCACTGCTGGACATAGGCGAAGTGGCGAGCATTGGGCCCCTCCCAACTTCGATCGGTCCCGGGCCTCTCGCATCCAGCACTTGCCAGCCGTCCTGCGCAAATCGTCACTCCACCTGGCCTGAGGGCGTCCTACACTACGTTTGCCGAGACAATAATTTACATACAGTAATGTTAAATTTTCCAGTGGAGATGGTCGGTGTTCGAGGATGGTGTGAAGAATATGAACAACAGATGGTGGCAAATGAAGTTGAGATACCAGGTGAGATTGACTACCATTCACTAAGCAGGTACGCAGGTGGGGTCAGCAGTCTCGAGGGAAGCCAGCCAGACTGAGCTGGTCTAGTCAGTCCCTGTTCGACGGGCCTCGGCCACCTATTCCCAAAAGGAGAGAGAAAAGGAGAGGAGATATTGAAGTGCGCAAGTGAACGCCAACACAGATGCACTATCTGTTTCTCATCATCATCATCAGCCTGTTGCAGTCCACTGCTGGACATAGGCCTCTCTAGTTCATCGCCACTTAAAGCATACATCTGGAGGATCTTACCCTTAATCGCTACTTGGGGCAGGCGGGCTGACAGACGATTGGCCGCTCCCTTACATCCCACTTACACTTACATGACTTGCTCTGATGTGAGGGATGTAAGAGAGCGACCTACCACCTTTTCACTCCAAGCCATCCTCACCTGCCCGTGGTGCATCCTGCCGAACAACAAACGAGGCTCTGGCGAACCGACTGGTGCGGTATAACCATCACAATAAAAGGCGTAGCTAAATATCACGGACCGATGACGGGCAGCAGCGTCACCGGAGCAAGAAGCTACGCCCTGCGATCGCCAACCCGCCTGCCCAGCGTGGCGATTATGGGTATATCCTCCAGATGTTTGCCCTAAGTGCGAACAACTGGAGAGGCCTATGTCCAGCAGTGGACTGCAATAGGCTGATGATGATGATGATGTGAGGACGTGATGCCCTTCTGACTAGGACAATATCAGGAAACAGGCAGCAGCGTTTCAATCATCATCAGCCTATTGCAGTCCACTGCTGGACATAGGCCTCTCCAGTTGTTCACCACCTAGGGCAAACTTCTGGAGCATATACCCATAATCGCCACGCTGGGCAGGCGGGTTGGCGATTGCAGGGCGTAGCTCCTCGCTCCGGTGACGCTCCTGCCCGTCATCGGCCTGTGGTATTTAGCTACGCCGTCTATCGTGATGGTTTTACCGCCACGAGTCGGTTTGCCAGAGCCTCGTTTGTTGTTCAGCAGGATGCACCACGGGCAGGTGAGGATGGCTTAGAGCGAAAAGGTGATAGGTCGCTCCCTTACATCCCCGTTCTGCAGCGTTTACCTGGGTACAAATAAAACCTACTGCGGTCACCAACCCGCCTGCCGAGAGCGGGAGACTGAGGCAAATCCTCCAGAATGTCAATTCTCCTTGGAGAAGGCCTATGTCCAGCAGTGGACGCTAACGGGCTGATGATGATGTCACTAATTAGTATCAATCAATCAATCAACAGCCTTGGTTCGTCCACTGCTGAACCTAGGCCTCCTTTAATTCGCGCCATATTTCTCTATCCCGTGCTTCCCCCATCCAGCAACTGCCAGCAGTTCTTCTAAGGTCATCCGCCCAGCGGGTTGCGGGGCGTCCTACACTACGTTTGCCTAAACGCGGTGTCCACTCCAAGATTCGTCTGCTCCACCTATTGTCGGCTCTGTGGCAGACATGACCGGCCCACTGCCACTTCAGCGTACTAATCCTTCGGGCTATGTCGGTAACTTTCGTATATCTTTGTTTTCGTATATCTTGGTAATTAGTATATCCTTGTTATTTTCAGGGGGTGATACCGCCAATGCCGAGGACAGAAAACGATTTTGATCCTGGCTCCAAATATCACATCATATCTGACCAGGTAACGATCTGTAATGGATTTATTAAGGTTAAAGTTAAAGAGACTTTAGCCATGCTTTATAGGCCAGGCTGTTCCTCCAAGCCACGCTCACCTGCCCGTGGTGCATCCTGTCGAATAACAAACGAGGCGCTGGCTACCGACTGGTGGCGGTATAAGCATCACGATTGAAGGCGTAGCTAAATACCGCAGGCCGATGACGGGCAGCAGCGTCACCGGAGCGAGGAGCTACGCCCAAGATGCCCAACCCGCCTGCCCAGCGTGGCGATTATGGGTAAAGCCTCCAGATGTTTGCCCTAAGTGGCGAACAACTGGAGAGGCTGACGCTGATGTATGAATTAATGGATACGACTTAAGGGGCCTTCAAATATACCTAAAATCGCCACGCAACAAAAGATCAATCAAGAGAGGTAGGGCATAGCGAATCTTCGCTCGTATTGAGCTGCCCGTCCGGGGAAGGACCTCGACCCTATAGAATACCGCAGCCAAATGACCTCCGGGTCGTGTTTCTGCTGGTGAGTAGGGTCTCTGGAGCTTGTGGGGGGTGAGGGTTGGGCCGGCATGGCAGTGGCAACTGACAGGTAACTAACCAGCTACTTGCCAGTTGTCACAGCGACTTGGCTCCTCTTTGGCTTTCCATCAGGCGTAGGAAAGCCATTATGTCGAGCTACTATAAAAAAAAACTCTCAAGGGCACCGTGACTCCCCTGGTGTTGCGGTGTCTATGGGCTGAAGTGATCACTTACCATCAGGTGACCTGGCCATTTACCCTCTCTGTCATAAAAAAATGTACGAGTAATATCATCATCATCATCAGCCCGTGTCAGTCCACTGCTGGATGTCCAGCTAGTCCTCTTCTAATGTTCGCCACTTAGGTCGATTTTGGGCTTCTCGCATCCAGCACTTGCCAGCCGTCCTGCGCAAATCGTGACTCCACCTGGCCTGAGGGCGTCCTACACTACGTTTGCCGAGACGGCGGTCTCCACTCCAGAACTCGTTTACCCCAACGGTTATCGGTTCTGCGGCTGATGTGGCCACCCCACTGCCACTTCAGCTTAATAATCCGGAGAGCTATGTCGGTGACTTGGGTTCTCTGCCGGATCATCTCATTTCGGACGAGTAATATGACCAAATGTTATTTATCAGGAATACATCAAGTACTTCCTGGCTACAATCCTGGAGTTCCAGATCTTCGAGCAGCTGTGCAGCGTGTCCGGGCATACCGGGCACCTGCACGAGTGCGACATCTACCGGAGCCGGGATGCTGGACGACTTCTAAGGTATGAAGTGATCAGAAAAACTAAAGCACAAGCCACACAAACACACACAGAGCGGGCAAAGCTTACAAAGCTAGCGATGCTAACGAAGCTAACGAAGCTAACGAAGCTAACGAAGCTAGCGAAGCTAACGAAACTAATGAAGCTAGCGAAGCTAACGAGGCTAACGAAGCTAGCAAAGCTAATAAAGCTAACGAAGCTAATGAAGCTAACGGAGCTAGCTAGCTAATAAAGCTAATGAAGCTAATGGAGCTAGCGAAGCTAACTAAGCTAACGAGTCTAACGAAGCTAGCGAACTAACGAGGCTAACGAAGCTAGCGAAGATAACTAAGCTAACGAGTCTAACAAAGCTAGCGAAGCTAACGAGGCTAACGAAGCTAGCGAAGATAACTAAGCTAACGAGGCTAACGAAGCTAATGAAGCTAACAAAGTTAGCGAAGCTAATGAAGCCAACAAAGTTAGCGAAGCTAACGAAGCTAGGCGGGTAAACCCTACTACAGGCTAAGACCATGAAATCTTAAGAAGTCCCATAGACTCTCTTACGACACTCGTAAAGAAATGGGGCGGTAATTTTTATTATTTTACGTCACCACACGGAGGACCAAGAATGATATTTATTTTTGTTGCAGTGAAATTATGCAGCCTGGATCATCAAAGCCGGCTTCAGAGATCATAAGAACCATGACCAAAGGGAAGACCAACAGGATATCGCCAGAATCACTCGTAAGTAAGTAGCGCCATCTATCTGCACATAGCTGCAACATACAATCACTAGTTCCGCCTGTCAACAACAGATGGCGTTGTACCTCCCGCGGCAAGCAGTTTCCGTACATTGAGATAATGCTAAATACAAGCTCTTTGGAAAACCTATATCGCACATGCGAAATTTTCATGACGACTTAGCTTAAATTAAGAGTGGTAGGGCATAGGTAGCGAATCTTTGCTCGAATTTAGCCCCCGTCCGGTGAAAGACCTACACCCTATAGCATAGTGGAGACCGGCATGGCGGTGGCAGCTGACAGGTAACGGACCAGTTACTTGCCTGTTGCCACAGCGACTTGGCTTCTCTTTCGCTTTAAATCAGGCGTAGGGAAGCCTACAGGGAGGGATACTCACTAAGGGAAGGATACACTACAGGCAGGTGAGGTTGGCTTGGAGCAAAAAGATGATAGGTCGCTCCCTTACATCCCTGATATTAATGAGGAACTTCTTACCTCATTCATCGGTCTTGTGGAACCAACTCTCTGCGACAGTCTTTCTGAACAGCTACGACTTGGGAGCCTTCAAGAAACGAGCGTACTCCTATTTAAAAGGCCGGCAGCGACCCCAGAACTCGATATGAGTTGTGGGTGTCCATGGGCGGTGTCGACTGCTTACCATCAGGCATCACATGTGCTCGTTTGCCGCCTCTTGCATAAACAAAAAATATTTACAACTTTACCTCTCCTAGGTACTTCAGACCTCTAGAACTTTGGCTGCGAGTCCAGAACCGTGACGAGCAACTCATCGGTTGGACCTCCAACTACCACGACGCAGCACTGTTTGCTCCGCCTCGAGGATCAGCGGCCCTGCCTCGCTTTACCCCAGCGCTGTTAGCTGTGGCCTGTGGTCTTTTGTGGCCTGTGGCCTGATGTGGCCTGGGGCCTGATATACCAATAAAGAGCGCTTATTTGTTTTTATCACGCTGTCTTTGTTAATCTTATGACCCCCCTCCCCCTTTCCCACACTGTCGTAACATCATCATCATCATCATGATAGGTCATCATCATCACCAGCCTCATCACAGTCCACTGCTGGACATAAGTCTCACCAGTTGTTTTGCCACTTTGAGCCTGTGGTATTTAGCTAGGTAGTGATAACACAAGAATTGATAATCTGAAAGTATTTATTTACAGAATCCAATTACAAAAACTCATTCAACCAGAGAGAGAGAAAAGTAATAATCAGCGGGAACTCGATGACAGCTGTCAGTGTCACCGTTACGTCAAACTTCAACTGTCAACGTTAGTGCGGTGACTCTTGAGCGTGGCGAATAGTGCTGGGCCGCAGCTGTTGATTATTCTCCTCTAACAGTAGGTACGCATTCAATAGTGATGGTTATTCCGCCACTAGTAGGTTGCCAGAACTTTCGTTTGTTGTTCGGCTGGACCCCCAACTACTACGACGCGGCACTGTTCGCTCCGCCTCGAGGATGAGCGGCCCTGCCTCGCTTCACCCCGGCGCTGTTAGCTTAAATTGTGTGGCCTATGGCGTAATATGGCCTGAGGCCTGATACGGCCTGTGGCCTGATATACCAATAAAGTGCGTTTTTTTGTTTTTATTATGAGCTTTTCCTTAACCTCGTGAAAAAATCCTCATTTCGCTTTCGAATTGGTGAGTTTCTTTAAACGACCCTTTCCCCATAGAAGGAACCCTGTTTCCGATGCTGTCTTAAATCAAGATATACCTATTATCATCATCATCATGATGATAGTTTGATGGTCATCATCATCAGTCTCATCACAGTCCACAGTTGGACAAAGATTCACCACTTTATTTGAACATCTGGAGGAATGGTATAGATTTTATCTAATAATCAAACCGGTGAAATGTTTAACCATGCTTACCCCATCCATCAAATCACACCCTGGACCAAAATTTGATCGGCAACCAATATGCATAATGCATTTATTGACATACTAGCTGTGCCGGCGGCGTCCCACGCGTGGATATCGGGTTTCAAAAATAACGACTTCCATAAAATGGTACCTGAATTTTAAGTTAGATAGACCTCTAGCAATACATTGGTGAAAACCGCATTTAATTCCATGTAGTAGTTTTCGCGTGATGCGCGATCAAACATACAGATAAAATTTTCTGCCGTTTTCCTGTCACTGCTCTGCTCCTATTGAACGTAGCGTGATGAAAAGTATACTATAACCTGCCCAGGAGTATGAAGAATAATCGTACTAAGTTTCGTTAAAATCCGTCCAGTACCTAGTTTTTTATCTATAGCGAACATACAGATAAACAGACAGACAGACAAAAATTTTACTGATTGCATTTTTGGCATCAGTATCGATCACTAATCATCCCCTGATAGTTATTTGGAAAATATATTTCATGTACAGAATGACTTCTCTACAGATTTATTATAAGTATAGATTTAATTGCATATAAAATAAGTTTCATCCAATAAACGTCTCGGTGAAGGTCGTTGTATGGCGGGATCCTCTACCACTTATATTTAAATACACACTCTGCTTACCTGCAAGGTGTTTTTACTATGTGCGTAAGGACTCCTAAAAATCAGTGGACGATATTAATCAAGTGATTTCCGATTCAAAGGTAGGTACTTTCTAAAGAGCAAAAAAAGGCACTTACATGATATTCTTACTATATTTTGATTTTAGTAGGACATCGGATATTGTCAGCTGACGAAATTCTTGTAGGCTGTTCAAACTTTCTTTCTGATATAGATTTCATAATAACAGGTTGCCTATGCCCCGTTGCTCTTTTGATTTTTAACCAACGATCGTGGGTGAGACCCCCAGGATATTCAAGCGATGAACATTTGAACACCTGCCCGTGGTGCATGCTGCTGAATAACTGACGAGGCTCTGGCAACCGACTGGTGGCGGTATAACCATCACAATTGGGATGATGACTAAAAAATAATTTAATGTCCATCAGATAGATTAATGAAAAATATTGGATACGTATTTTTTATTTTGCCTCTTGTTCAAAAACTTACGAAGATACATTGATTTTAAATGTCACATGACGTCACGTTAGAGTACAAAATATACTCTAACGTGACGTAGTTAGCCCCCACTCCGTAACTTTAATGCGCTATATCTAAGTATTTTCTTGTTATTTCGACAAAACAAAAAATACGGGTCTTATATTTTTTTATTATCTAAGAGACGGACTAATTATTTTCTTCATTTTCATACCTTGTCATCATCCGTATTGAAGGCGTAGCTAAATACCACAGGCCGATGACGGGCAGCAGCGTCACTGGAGCGAGAAGCAACGCCCTGCGATCGCTAACCCGCCTGCCCAGCGTTATGGGTAAAGACAGATGTTTGCCCAAAGTGGCGAACGACTGGAGAAGCCTGTGTCCAGCAGTGGACTGCGATAAGCTGATGATGATGATCACAATTGTCATAAACACAAATTTAACCTAAACCCGAGTTGTAAACTCAAAAAAAAACACAAATTTTGACGGAGAAAATCGTTTACAAAACCACCTTTCTCTTTCTAATTCTAAAAAAAAATTGAAATTTGAAACTCGACTCCCGACCACATTTTGTGACGGGTGAAAGTGTGGTCCACAGCCGTGTGTGCTCCGGATGCGCCGTCACTTTCGATTGTCGAGACTTAGACGATTGGCGCATCGATAGAAGTGTATTAGTTCAATTTCGTTTGCCTTATCCAATGGCGGATTAAGAGTATCCGAGGCCCTAAGCACCGAGCCTGTGTAGGCCCTCTATTGTTTAAATGGAAATGGAAGGAATGGAATTGTAGGTTATTACAAAGTAATAAACAAAGTGCAAAAGACATCGAACCCTTTTGTATGATGCCAAACATACTTTAACTTGGAAGTACATGAAATGTATTTTTTATGTATTTTTTTTCGCGCCTGGGGCAGGGCCCTGCGGGGGTGCATGAAGGGACACTCCCGGACTGTTCGCGCCTTGTGATCTCGGACATATTGTGGATGAATCTCGATAAAATGTAGGTATAACATGGAACGCCAGTAGAGGATGGAGGCCCCTGGAGAACAGCGGCCCCAAGCACGTGCTTGTAGTGCTTATACGTTAATCTTAATCCGCCACTGGCCTTTTTTGATTTGATTTGTGTTTGAGGAAAAGGGGGATGTACACCATGATAAGCGATCACTTCAGCCCATTGACACCGTGACACCAGAGGAGACGCGTCGGTTGCCAGTGGAATGTAAGGGAGCGGCCTATCATCTTTTCGCTCCAAGCCAACCTCACCTGCCCGTGGTGCATCCTGCCGAACAACAAACGAGGCGCTGGCCACTGACTGGTGGCGGTATAACTATCACAATTGAAGGCGTAGCTCAATACTACAGACCGATGCCAACTTGCGATCGCCAACCCGCCTGCCCAGCGTAGCGATTATGGGTATATCCTCCAGATGTTTGCCCTAAGTGACGAACAACTGGAGAGGCCTATGTCCAGCAGTGGGCATAGGATGATGATGTAGGAAGACCTTTTACAGAGGCAAAAATAAACTGTGATAAGTCCTATGACTCCTGGACTGTTGGCAAGGCTTGTTTTCCTTTTTTAACCGACTTCGAAAAAGGAGGAGGTTCTCAATTCGTCTGTATGTATAATATTTTTTGTTTATTTTATGTTTGTTCACCGATATTTACGTCAATTATGGATGGATTTCAAAAATTTTTCGACAGTTCGACAGAGGACACTTCCGAGGTGGTCCCATTGTGGTGTGATAGTCAGGATCTGATGATGGGATCCTGGGGAAATTGAGGGCAACAACCGAAAATTGTATGCTCATATGGTGTTTTTGTTACGTAATCAAGTTTTACTCAGGTATATGCTTCCGGGCGTCAACATCTGGTGCTGATGATGAAGCCACAGAACTCCTTAACACCGACTTCAAAAATAAGTGATAATTGTAATATTTAAATAATTATGTATTAAGGATAGAATTACTTACGTTATTTATCGCTTTTTAGTTTTGGTCGTTTGTGTGTTTTTTTTTGAAGTCGGTTTAATTCAGTGTGCAGATGGGTTTATTTAGTAATAATTTATTTAAGCTTTTTATATTGAATTTTAAACAACTGTACTGATGTAGAAATCTCTTCATCTCTTTTCTGTTAACTTATCAGATATAGAACATGGGTGAGGAGCTCGGTGGCGCCGCGGTCTTGTTCGCTTAACAATGATCGCAACGTTGTGCAACCATTGGCGCGGTCAATCCGATGATGGTGACCAAAATTTAACACCGATTTCCTCCGTGCTTCGGAAGGCACGTTAAGCTGTCGGTCCCGGGTGCTATCTTTACCAACTCAGATAGCAGTCGTTACATCATATCAGAGATGATGATAACTCTGACGCCTAAACTGGGAATGGGTATAGCTTACCCTAAGTGTTGCGGAGGTCTGATGGCAGTCGCTTTGTGTAAAAGCTTAGCCCTCGCCAAATCTCTCAGTTTGGGAAGCCGACCCTGAGACAATCGGGAAAAAGGCTAGGATGATGATGATGATATAGCACATGGTTGAAAATCACACTCTAGCAATTCCAAAATAGCATACCATTTTTATTCAAACGTTTAAGTAATTATTATTTAACGAGAATCTAGACTGGACAATGTTTCTCAACATTTCCAAATCACCCTTTTTAGTGGCTTCCCAACATCATCATCAGCCTCTTACAGTCCACTGCTGGACATAGGCCATCCGTGACGCACTTTTTTGCAATTATATGCAGTAACGCACACGAAGCGCAAAAATCTGTCGCGGATATTTCACACATCTTCGAATATTCTGTCGGCAGACGCTCTTTTTAAATGTCGCACAAAAAGTGTGCCGTCTGCGCTGCACCTAAAAAATATATGGAATACAAATTTAGGTTGGTACGATATTCTTTGAGACTAAATGGCATAACTAATAAAAGTTTGAGAACCGTTGAGCTAGACAATATAAAAACAAAGCCTTCTTTTCCTAATAATTGTATTTTTGCAGACGGTAATTTGTTGTAATGACGATACGCGGGCCGACTCTACCCAGAGACTATACAGACCATAGACCACATATTTAGTTTTGTTTAAGTCTTGATTTCCTAAAAGACCTAAACAAACTTTGATTTTTAAATGTTAAAAAAAATAAATTGCCTTTTTTAATGTAAAAAAAAAACAAAGATACTTGACCGATTACTTGCCCGTTGTCTCAGCGACTTGGGCTCCGCTTTCGCTTTCCATCTGGCATATTATTATTATTATTTTATTATTAACCCAAGACATGCTACGCTGGGCGACACAGCGCCATCTAGCCCCAAACTAAGCCGAAGCTTGTACTATGGGTACTAGACAACTATGGGTACCTACTGATAAATTTATTTACTTAGATAGGTTACCTACATTTTTTTTGTAAATAAATACATATTATACATAGAAAATTGATTGGCTCGGTGGTTCATTTGGTAGTGACCTCTGCCCTCTGAGCCAAGAGTCGTGGGTTCGATTCCCGCACAGTACCTACAAACATTTGTGTTCATGAACATGTCTGTTTGTATTGGTCTGGGTGTTTTCTATGTATAATTATGTATTTATTTACAAAAATAAAGTATTTAAGTAAGTTTATCAGTTGTTTAGTATAAGGTCCATAGTACCAGCTTCGGCTTAGTTTGGGGCTAGATGGCGATGTGCGGCCCAGCGTGGCATGTAAAAAAAAACACCCCTCCATCTATATGGGGCATAGCGAGATATCATAGAGAGGCATAGAGAAGCCATTATGTCGTGATACTATAAAAAAATCCATCAGACCTTCAGACCCGTCCAACTTAAAAAAATGTATACCAAAGACTCTCAGTAACGGAATAACTTTACCTACTCTAAATCTAGATATAAGTAACAAAGTGTTGGTATTTCTTGAATTTTAAACAGAATTTTCGTTTGCATTCTTCAAAGCAATTACGTTTGTCTAACTGAAAGTGAAAATATGAAGGTAGTTTGTAGAAATGCGTATGATGTAAAATTTACATTTGTATAATAACCCAAGACATGCCGCGCTGGGCCACACAGCGCCATCTAGTCCCAAACTAAGCCGAAGCTTGTACTATGGGTACTAGGCAACTGATAAACTTACTGACGATACATTTTTTTTGTAAATAAATACATATTATACATAGAAAACACCCAGACCAATACAAACAGACATGTTCAATAAACACAAATGTTTGTACCGTGCGGGAATCGAACCCACTACCCTTGGCTCAGAGGGCAGAGGTCACTACCAAATGAGCCACCTAGCCAGTCAAACATGGAAGTTATACATGAAAGTTTGACTTAGGTATATGCAACCCATAAGTTATAATACGAGTTGGTATTTTGTATCGCCATAATTGATTGCAGAGTACTTTAATGACTCTTTTATATGGCTATCAAGTTTATCAAACTGAGATTTAGTTCGTTTGCCTAGAAATGGCATTGGTTTGGCGAAAGAATTTTGAAGACACACTTTCGACTTTGAAAAATGAAAGTTTTACATGCGAAATAGAAATAATTAAAATTTAAAATCTAATGCGCACAACTTGCCTCTTAGTTTACTATGAGAACTAGAAAATGTAAGGGAGCGCATCATCTATTTTGCTCCAAGGCAAAACGGAGCGACCGTTGCCCGTTGTCACAGTGACTTGGGCTTCTCTTTCGCTTTCCATCAGGCGTAGGGAAGCCATTATATCGAGCCACTATAAAAAGAAGGTAACTTAGTTATTTTTCCGTAACACATGTGCTTAAGCTACTTATTTTAGAATCGGGTCAAAGTATGTGATGTTGTCTGATATCTATTCGTTCATTTATCTAGCAGTTAATCTTACTGATAAGGCCTAAGTGTCCAGTTACAACACCGCTAATGTACGCATTAAGAGAAAAAAAATCATCTTCATTTTTTGCACAAACTAAAATGAAGTGCTTCATTTTTATTACACATTTCGCTTGCAAAGATGTTCAACAATTTACATAAATCTCTAGTTATCGCGACCATTTTCTAAGATAAAAGTTATATCTATCTTAATTGTACTACATATTTTAGTTTTTTTTACGACTAGGTATGTGTGAGTCAAAAGTTAATTAACGGGCCTTATGTGTCATATACATATAAGTACTTATTTTGACTGTCTTGTTGGTAAAATTAATCAGCGGAGCACAAAAACAAAATACTGTCATTTCTCAGTGTGGCCTACGCCTGAGAGGCGCGACCCGCTCGGGGCTACGCGGGAGCACATGGCGGGTGCTGAGGACGCTATTTCCGCGTCGCTCTCATGTATGATTTCGTGGATATGAGGGTGACTCTCATTGCCCACTGACTCCCATTACCCTGTTCTCCCCTAATTTTTAAAGCGGGGAAAGGGGGCCAACCATAAAAAACACCTTTCATCACAGATCTGACACAGTAGGTTAGATTAGGTTAGACTTGTGACCCTTTTTTACGATATGGTCAAACGTGGGTGACCAAATCGCTAAACGTTTATCGTTCAATGATTTGGTTACCATTAGTTGGCCACTTCATGAAATGATCAATTCATCGATTTGGCCACGACATAACAATCACGATTGCAGGCGTAGCTAAATACCACAGGCCGATGACGGGCAGCAGCGTCACCGGAGCGAGAAGCTACGCTCTGCGATCGCCAACCCGCCTGCCCAGCCCACCCACCTGCCACCTGCCAATCCACCTATCCACCCACCAACCCAGCGTGGCGATTTTGGGTAAATACTCCAAAGCGGCTAACAACTGAAGAGGCATGTCCAGCAGTGGACTGTAATAAGATGTGTGTCCACCCCAACCCATAGTGGACTCTTACGTGCGGTGATTTGTGTTCTATTCCATCACCGCAATGAACAGTCTAGCTCAATCTAAGGCCTAATTACCTATTCGTTTTAGGTCCAATCCGGAGCGCTTAGTTTCTACATGAATGCCCTTAATTGTGGTCTAGGTTTTGATAACAGATCTAGACTTGTGATTAGCGATTTTGTATGCAGTCTGACCGGTCGCATGTTTACAGTATAGAGGTTGGATTGGGAGCAAATAAAACCTAGATAGATTTTTACACACTATTATTAAACTGTTTAGGGTTTAACGGAACCCTTTTACTAAGACTTCGCTGTCTGTCCGTCCGTCTGTCACCAGGATGTATATCAAGAACCGAGATTGCTAGACAACTGAAATTTTCACAATATATATATTAGAATATTCCTAAGTAATTGCGCAACAAACAGTTAACTGAAAACTAGATATAAAGACAAATCGAGGAACAAATAAGGTTGCCTTATCTTGTAAAAACATGTTATTCCATTGCCTCTATAACAACAAATAAGTACTAAAAACAAAATAAATGTTTAGGGTTGGCTCCCATATAACAAACTCGATTTTTTGGCGTAAAAATCTAGTCAATGGCTCGGAACCTTTCGTGCGCAAGTCCGATTCGCAGTTGGTCGGTTTTGCTAATCATTTGATACTTACAGTGATTGTAAACGCTACCTCTGTCTATGTCAGTCAGTCACATTTGATTTATAAATAAATAAATAAAATAAAATTATTTATTTCAGACAAGGTCCATAATGTTAGTAACAATTAATCTTAAAAACTATGTTAGTAGGCAAAATAATTTATTTTATTGTCTTTGGCGAGCTGAACGTTATATAGGTACCTATAGGTATTTAGATTTTTCTT
This sequence comes from Conogethes punctiferalis, assembly GCA_031163375.1. NCBI lineage: Eukaryota > Metazoa > Arthropoda > Insecta > Lepidoptera > Crambidae > Conogethes > Conogethes punctiferalis. The sequence goes on along the minus strand of CM062104.1, from coordinate 7,378,769 downwards.
TGTGTCGCATTGATGAAAAAAAATACAAATTAGAAATTACGCATTTTGGATTTTAGGTACAATGCATTTCGAAATAATTTACTAAAGCGAAAGTTGCAATTATTTGTTTTATAGTGCAATTAAGTTACACTTTATTTTGCTAATTACATTTCAAATTTTAGTCAGACAATAGAGTAGAGACTAAGAAAGTCTAGAGTTTTTAATACTAGGTGTAATACTTACTGCAATTAAATAGGGATATTTTTTTTGAAAATAAATACATACATAGCAATCACCGCAAGGGTATACAAACAGACATGTTCATGCACACAAATGTAAGTACTGCGCGGGGATCGAACCCAAGACCCTTGGTTCAGAAGGCAGAGGTCACTAACTAATCCTATGCATCCTTATGGATCCCAATGATCTCTGCCATGCGCACGAGTTTTTCGAATTACATAACACATCTTAACACTTTCTTGTTCCATGTCATTACAGAGTCTTTTTCCCATGAAAGAGCAAACTTTTACATACATTGTGAATTAGTAATTAGTTGATAATTATGATACTGTGAATAAGTAGAGCGTAGTACCTGTCTGTCATTATCATATTAGATCGCTAGCTTAGCATAGCAAGAATTTCTATTTGTCTAATTAAACCCTGATAGTGGTCTGTACTCGTATAAGCGCTCATCTAAGGATTCAAAAATATATTTATCCCCCAAAAACAGTTTCATGTAAAATGTAGCCAAGAAGAGGGCGAGACCATGTTGCATGCACTGTCAAAAAGTTATCAGATGTCATTAAGAGCCAAGCTTATTACAACTCTACACGCCCCCAATTCTACAAATATCTATATACAAATATAATCTTTGCCAAAATATGCGAAAATTTTAAACTATTTAGCATTATCCAGGCTTCACCTTGCACTTCGCTTGGCTCGTCTTGGCTAGGCACGACCGTGCCCCCAGATTCATATATGAGTGATATGTAAGGGAGCGACCTATCATCTTTCCGCTCCAAGCCACCCTTACCTGCCCGTGGTGCATCCTGTCGAATAACAAACGAGGCTCTGGCAACCGACTGGTGGCGGTATAACCATCACGATTAACGGCGTAGCTAAATACCACAGGCCTGTGACGGGCAGCAGCGCCACCGGAGCGAGGAGCTATGCTCTGCTCCCATTATCTTTTTCCATTCATCCCTATCAGCCGTCATCCCATTCACTCCTTTCTCAGCCTTATCATCATTCACGCAGTTCATCCATCTTTTCTTCGGGCGGCCTCGCCCCCTCCACCCAGTCACACACTGATGTTCCTATTCATGTCACACACATTATTTCATCACAATTCAATTACAAAATAAATAGGGTAATCTTCTTCTACTTCAGCCTGTAGCCACCCAATGCTGAGTGTAGGCCTCCTCAAGTGCACTACATCCCTTGCGGTCTTGGGTCTTCCTCATCCAGTCTATCCCGGCAATCCCGATCAAGTCATCGGTCCAACGCATCGGTTGCCTGTCCACACTTCGGCGTCCAGTACGAGGTCTCCATTCGAGCACTTTCCTACCCCATCTACCATCCGGTCTACGGCATACATGGCCCGCCCACTTCCATTTCCGCTGAGCTATGATCTTGGCGATATCTTTAAGTTTTGTTCTACTCCGGATGATAGTGTTTTTGATTCGATCGCGGAGAGAAATTCCTAGCATCGCCCGTTCCAATAGGGTAATCATAACACTCATAATTTTATCAATTACAAAATAAGCAAAATATTTCGTAAGCTCGACGCCATTTTTGCATGGGAATTCAATCGGAAGAAGTCATTAAAAACGCTTAAATGTCCGCCATTAAAATTGATAGTCCTCGGAACTTCAATAAATCGCTAATTAACACTAAAAGAATTCGCTCAAATAGATTACGACAATTAAAAAAATACAATTTCGAATATATTAACGTTACGTGGTAGCCATATTTAGAGACTAGCTTTTGCTCAGCTTCGTCCATTTGGTTATTGTTTCAGTTACATTGTTGCCAAAACTCTTGTCATCATCATCAGCCTATCGCTGTCCACTGCTGGACGTAAGCCTCTTCAGTTGTTCGCCACTTTGGGCTAACATCTGAAGGCTTTATTTGCTTTAATCGCTGGCAACCGACTGGTGGCGGTATAACCATCACGATTGAAGGCGTAGCTAAATACTACCGTTGACGGGCAGCAGCGTCACCGGAGCGAGAAGCTACACCCTGCGATACCCAACCCGCCTGCCCAGCGTGGCGATCATGGGTATATCCTCCAGATGTTTGCCCTAAGTGGCGAACAACTGGAGAGGCCTATGTCCAGCAGTAGACTGCAATAGGCTGATGATGATGATTCAATACAAACAAACATTCAAATCTTTTCTTTTTATATTAGTATAGTCAAAGTGAAATTTTATTTTTTGAAAATAAGACTTTATAAAGAGATAATTGTTGGACTGGTTAATAGAAAGTTTTAATCTAGTTTTTATTCAAAACGAGGTAGGCTTGATAATTTCTAATTAGTGGACCATTTAAGGTGCGCACCGGTTATGATAAATAGGTGTCCACTTTGCGTGTAATGTTACATGATATTTTGGGAATGCAATTGAGGCCCTTTTTAAGATTCCGAATCGAATCCGAATCGTTCGTTAAACGGATCGCGTACTTTTGTACCATAAATTCCCATTTGTCCCTCCCTTGTTCGAATATATGAACTAAAATTCGTCAAAGTCGATTTTCATCATTAATTTAATTCATATATTCGAACACGGGAAGGACAAATGAGAGGGATTTTATGGTGCAAGAGTACGAACGAACGATCGTTTTAAATCTTGGTCGTGGAGGCCTTTAATAAGTTTATAAAAAAAGGATTTAAAAAATAAAGTTATGGGCCATTACATTACATAACACACATCCTCACAGGTTTAGCAAGGCGTGAAGAAACTAGTTAGTAGTAAGTATACCTACTACTTATGCCAGAAGTTCTCAAACTTTTTGTTCTCAATCGTTAAAACTACGCTACGGATTTCGATGCAGCTTTTAATATAGAGTGATTCAAGAGATTTTTATATGCATAATACGGAAGCGAAGTGAGGAAAACCACTCTATTAGGCATAGCACGTTGGGACACACAGCGCCATCTAGTCCCGAACTAGGCCGAAGCTTGTACCATGACAACTGATAAACTTCATCATCATCAGTCTATTGCAGTCCACTGCTGGACATAGGCCTCTTCACTTGTTCGCCAATTAGGATACACATCTGGAGGATATGCCCATAATCGTTATTTTTGAAACCCGATATCCACGCGAACGCCGCCGGCACAGCTAGTTTGTAAATAAATATTTTTCATACATAGCAACCAACGACCCTACACAAGTGACCTAAGTAGGTATTTGTTACCAGATATCTTCGAGAGTTGTGAATCAATTAGGATATTTTTTTATTTGTTCAAAAGGGCTGGCTGCTACTATCTAATTGGCACCATATTGATGACGGCTTTTCTTTGTTAAAAATGCTGTTATCATGGAAGTAATAAAATTACTTTTATTTATTAACTAGCTGCGCCCCGCGGTTTCTCGTTACAATTTTTCGATTTTTTTCTCGCCGTAAGAACCGTCCTTGGACTTCAACGTACATTTAAAAAAAGAATTGGCCAAATTGGTCCAGGCGTTGTTGAGTTATGCGCTTACCAACACATTTTGCGATTCATTTTTATATTATAGATTAGTAATAAAATTACTTCCATGGCTGTTATTTATATTGGCTTCAAAAGTTATTGCTCCCTTCAAGGCCCCCCAGAGGGCGTCATCGACCGCTTTGAGAAACATAGACTTGTATCATTGAACGAGTTTCTAATTGCCCGGCGTTTTTTTTGCCGTCAGCCGTTTAGCGATAAATTGATTTGAAACGTCAATTACGTCGTTTTTTGAAGGAAGTAGTGTTGGTAACTGAAAACTGAGATACTGATGTGACAGGCTTTTTGGCCTATTTGATAGTGACTGCCTTTTGAACCGAGGGTCGTGGGTTTGATAATACGCTTATCCCGAAACTAACATTCATATTGTTGCAACTCATACGTCCGTGGGCGGCACTCAGCAGGACTCACTGAAAACCAGCGCCGTGGCTTGCTACGCGGTTCAATGCTGAGTGGGGCCCTTTTATATTGGACGTCACAACACCACGTCCGGTCCGACTGTTTTACCTATATCTTTATCCTATATCGTTATGTTCTATTTTTGTGAAATTTGAAATGTATGTGTCTATTTATTGTTATGTTGTGTTTGTGTATATTGTTACGTTATCATTTGTTATGTTGTGATGTCCCAATGTAATAAAGTATTCTTATTCATATTTATACCCTTCCAGCTCATGTGTTGCCTTCCTCTTACAATCCTGGGTTCTTTAGGCGGAGCGTGAAACGGCATCTCAGTGGGCCTTTAGGGTGAGGGCGACAGGCGCGGTGGGTTTGTCCTATTGTGCCTGTCGACCTAACATTTGGATATTACGACCGCTTACCATCACCGGTCTAGCCAACAATAATTTTTCACATGACTTTTGAGGCAGCTTTTTCGAAACTCATACAATTAATCTAGTACTTTCTATATCCTTTCGCGTTCAGCCATAGAGACTGGTTTTACTGTTAAGTTAAATTAAGTTATAAAGTCGTTAAGTAAATACATAGTTAATAAACTGACAATTTACCTACATAATACATTGTAGCAATATAGAGCAATATAAATGTAGGAGTTTCCTGTACAGACGGCAACACATTAACTTATGCATTTTATTAGGCAGTAGGTTTTCAGGGAGGATGTAAGGGAACGGCCTATCATCATTTCGCTCCAAGCCAATCACACCTGCCCGTGGTGCATCCTGCCGAATAACAAACGAAGCGCTGGCAATCGACTGGTGGCTATACAACCATCACAATTGATGGCGTAACTAAATACCACAGACCGATGACGGGCAGCAGCTTCACCAGAACGAGAAGCCTAGCCCTGCGATCGCCAACCCGCCTGCCCAGCGTGGCGATTATGGGTAAAGCCTCCAGATGTTTGCCCTAGGTAGCGAACAACTGGAGAGGCCCAAAACAGACAGGGATGGGGACGTACCGTGGCCGCCCTCTGCCCTTCCAGGGGACATAGGATATAGGCGGGAATAGTCAAGTCAAGCTTTTTAATGTTAATCAGAGTAAAACAAGATTGTCTTTGATTGAGCTTTGGTCGAAACTTTTACTATGGTAGAGTATTCGAATGCGATTTGTATTTTATTATCATCATTATCATCATCATCATCATCAGCCTGCTCACGTATCCACTTTTGTCATTGGTGACTAAGGTATAACCCCCAAATGACAATCTTTCGCTTTCCATCAGGCATAGGGAAGCCATTATGTCGAGCTACTATAAAAAAAATGTCATTGGGGGACACCCATGTCCAGCAGTGGACGTTTGCAGATCGGTGATGATGTAACTCGTTTAACAATATTATTTGACATTTCGGACCGTGCGTTACACTAGCGAACCTGGCGGTGAATCACACGGGTTAGCCCTCATTCATAGGGGCGTTATAGTGACCAAATTAACGGCAAAGTGACTTTTGCGATTCCTATAGGAAAAGATAGATAGATAGATATTCTTTATTGCGCACCATACAATTGACTTAAAAACTAGGTATTACAGACACTTGTTGCACAATTTAGGCGGCCTTATCGCTATAAGCGATCTCTTCCAGACAAAAAAGATCGCCGTATGTCTCTTTAAAAACCGAGAGTTCACAGGTTTCTAATCCAGGATTGCGCCAAAAAGAGAAGATTCAATATTCTCTTACATAATGGCAACTGTAGCAGAAACTTGGTTTAAAAAACAATACAATACCTATGTTTAATTAGGTAACATACTCGTATTTATGCCAACACCGGAATAAAGAAATTGTTTTAATTAATCGCATCAATTCAAATCACATCCGTCAATTAATAGTACATTAGGCCCAAAATGTCTGCGCGAAAAAGTTGATTACCCCAAAAAAAACTCAAAATTTTTGACTATAAAACACGACCAATTTTATAAGACCTCTTTAGCTGATCTTGAGATTTAATTAAACAGGAGTTCTAGAGCTCAAGATAATCTGGACACAAAGCTTCTTGATTACGAGCAAGCCGCACATGCTCTATGCAAGATTCCTTTGCCACTACCAATGGCGCCACCGTCTACGCGCTTTCAGAAAAATGTACTGCCCATTTTAGTGCCAAATTTCGCCGCGCGCATGACAAAATTGGTACAAATAGTATACTTTCGAAGCACCGGCTTTACAAATTGTACAGTCTTATTTTCGAAACGGTGCCCTGCAAACGCATTTGGAATTCGAAAAAAAAATGGCCGGACGCGCGGGACTTTTGACAGTTTTATTTTTAATTTTTTCTACCACTAATGTTAAAGCGGGCAATTTTGGAGATGGTGGTTTTTTGTCAATTGTGGAGAATAAATTGGAGTCAAAATTTGGGGAGTTCGCTAATTATATAACGGAATGGTTGGCCAAATTTAACGATAAGAATTTAGGCGGGAACAGTGAGTTGGGGAGATTTTTGCGTTACGAAGAGATCAAGGCAAAAGTGGAGCAGACTGGAAAAAGTGAGTAAAACCTCTTTGCTTTGAAAAATGATTTTGACATCTATCCTTTTTTTAATAAAATTCTAGCAAATGGCTGCCAAAACCAAACTAAAAAATGTAAACAGTATAAGATTTCATAAATTTATGAAGATGTTTGCTTAAACATCTAACATACCTAGGTAGTTATAATTTATCTATTTGTAATTCATCAATATTAATTTTAATTAAGGCACTTACCTAAAAAACAGGATAAAACCCACACATTACCTATTTATTTTAAAAAAATGCACTACCTGCCTTATTGAAAATGAAAAAAATTATATAGCTCCTTTATACATTTACGCCTCTCCAAACATAAAGAATTCAAAAGAGATGTATTTTAATGACTTCCGTTTAGAATCATATAATTAAAAACAATCAAACATCTCTTTCACAGACAACTCTGCATCAAAGCAATTGAATGCCTGAAATAATGCCTAGTCATATTAATAAAAACAAAATAATTGTGTCAACATTTGTATCAATTTTGCATTGTCATCTCAATCTAGAATGTATTCTAAATATTAGCTAGATCTAATCGAAGATGTCAATAGATTCATAATTACTATTCTACACTGCCTATAATTAAGTGTTGAATATAAATCTGTGTTTCAAGATGGCGTGAATTCGTAAGTATTAAAAAAGCCGCCACGTGCGAGTTGTATTCGCCTATGAAGGGTTCCGTAGCAGCAAGTAATTATGTAGATTGTCGCAAAAAATTAACGACCATTCTAATAACTTAATATCTACCAATTGACATCAAAACTAACGTGTGCTTAGTCAGTACGTAGCTCTCAAGTGTCCCGTTCGATTCGGGTCTAGCCAATTTAGACAATTAACTTTTTTGATGTAACTTGTGTTTTTTTAATAAAGAAATAAACCCAAGACATGCCACACTTGGCCACACAGTGCCCAGATGGCATGTATTTACAAAAAAATTGTTGATAAACTTACTTACTTGTTTTACTAGACAACTGATAAACTCTTAGATACTATTTATTTATAGAGAAACACATACTTATATTATACATAGAAAACACCCTGACCAATACAAACAGACATGTTCACTCACATAAATGTTTGTACTGTCGAACCCACGACCACGACACACGGTATAGGTCTTTCGCAAAAAAGTGGATGTGACATATGGATGGACAAACAGACAGACAGACATGAAGGATTTATAAGGGTTCCGTTTTTCCATTTGGCTACGTAACCCTAAAAACAAGCCTATTGGTTATTATGTTGTGTTTAGAATAGCTTCGATACGATCAATCAAAATGCTCGTACATAGAACGATGTTCTAATGATGAATGACTTACGTTTAAATCATTGATACACTTTTATTAGTCATTTAAACATGACAGCTTCATAAATTATTATGATGATGAATTAGACCGCTAGGGGCGCTAATGTAGCATAATATCTTCAAATAATTAAACTCATGTACTGTGCATTGATGTAAGGGAGCGGCCTATCATCTTTTCGCTTTAAGCCAACCTCACCTGCCCGCGGTGCATCCTGCCGAATAACAATCGAGGCGCTGGCAGCCGACTGGTGGCGGTATAACCGTCACGATTGAAGGCGTAGCTAAATACCACAGGCCATACGTCCTGCGATACTTAACCTGCCTGCCCAACATGGCTATTAAAAGCCTTCATGTGTTTGCCCAAAGTGGCGAAAAACTGGAGAGGGCTATGTCCAGCAGTGGACAGCGATAGGCTGATGATGTCTTAGAAAATGGCGTCGGAAATCATTGAAGTCTTCTTATAGATATACGTATGCTTGTTCTGCACTTAGGTCATTATTAAAAGTTTAATAAATCTGAATACAATGTAATATGCTACATCTGAAATGACTACAAAATAACATTGACCCGCTTTCTCGTATTAGGACAGACTTTACTTATTAATAAGGCCGGAAGCTGTGATTATGTACCAAAACGGTTCTATATAATTCCGTAATGATACCTAAACATATATGGTAAGATAGAGTGGTGAAATTGTTTTAATTTTGCAATTATTTTCGTAAATAATGATGTCTTGACGCGCATAATCACATCGGAGCTATTTAGATGTGGTCACTAGACGCAATGAACTCCTAAATACCTTTATAGTAAAAGAGGACGTAGTATAATATTGGAACACCTTAGTTCCTTAATCGTATAGCTACAATTTCTATTTTGAATTTCAGTAAAACCGACTACTTAATATGTCTGGGCCCCTACCACCAAAATCGAAAACGATCGTTCGTTGAACGAATCGCGTACTTTTGCATCAAAAATCTCTTCCAATTATCTATCTCTTCCAAAGATCTATTCAAATAAACAATAGCAAAGATACGAGGCATTAAAAGTTAGGAGTGGGAGTCTTTGACGTCACTCGCTCCCGTGAAAATGCCTCACCGAGTGACGTCACGCGTAATTTCAACGGGCTGTAACTTTGTAATTTTTGTCTAATTTACAAATAAAAAAATACGTGTCTTTTATTTTTGAATAAGCTAAAAGACGGACTAATTACAATTTCTAGCCATAAGGTAAGTGTCCCTATCACGGAGGTAGTCAAAATCGGTTCCTATTACGGTGGTATTTCTATTTTCGAGTTTTATTCCTATTTTATTCAGTATAAGTGCACCAAAATGTATACTATTTATTCCAAATCTATTACTTCATCAGTTGACCGAATTTTGCAAGTATAGCACATATACAACACAACAAAATCAATCAATTAGTGTAACGACATCGATGTGAGAGAGGTTTTCATACAAACGCGCAACATCAAATGAAAGTACACCAATATTTATAAACTAAGTTTTTCGTATTAATAACCCGTTCAAGTTCGTTTGTGTGTTATTTATTGCATTTTCCTACTGTTACAGCAGCTATTTAAATAGCTTAATTCATATTTTAAACTCATTTTTACCCAAAAAAATAAGAAACAAAATACCACCGTAAAAGGATACAAATTTTATAGGTTGATCCTAATACGGTGGTATACCTCCGAATTAGGAAATATACTGGACATGTTTAATTGTTTATAACTTTTAATTTATTAACTTATTGAATTAGTTCCAAATTTTATTGACATAATCATTAATCTTTTGAATTAAGGACCATATTCTGCGGTATGCTATCTTTCTTAGAAATCTAGTTAAATATGAAAATTGTTGAACATAAAATGTTGGTTTCTTAGAAGCGGTAAAATAAAAAGCTGTATTTTAATTGATCACAAATCGTTTATTTTGTATAACTGTTGACTAAAATTTAACACACTGAGCCAAAAAACTGTTATCGTGTGATTATGCATTTACACTCTTTTGTTTATCGAAATTTTGATGGGTCAGAATTAGGAACATTATAACACGAGTAGTGTTCCTATTACGGTGGTAGTTATTTTCAGGTAACTCCGTATTAGGTTATATGGGTTCCTATTAAGGCGCTATTCACAAAATATAAAATTACAAGTTTTAGGGTTCAGTAAATAAATAAAAAGTTTTCTATAATGTTTTATGGATTCTTATTTAATAAAACCAAAAGCGATAAAAACTTAACAATGTATGTAAATAATGTTATTTAAGGAGAAGAGTGCCCATCATAGTATGGAGAATAGTACAGTTGTATTAAGTGTTGCATCAAAACCAAAGTTGTATTAGGTATCTAGAAAAAATATTATTACTTTTGACCCTTGAAAATGTAACATTTATACTTACCTACTACGAGTAGTTTATTGTATATAGTAATAATAATTCGTTTCAACGAGATCTTTTTTAATACGTCATTGTTAGAATTTAGAGGGTGCTAGGTTCTGGAGAATAAGGAAAATTCAAGTGGTTCATACATCCCTGCTATATTTGCAAATTTTATTAAAAGAGAATCAATGTTATCAAATCAATGAATGAAAACCTTATAATTTACTTTCATCACCATCATCGGCCTATTGCAGTCCACTGCTGGACATAGGCCTCTCCAGTTGTTCGCCATCTAAAGCAAACTTCTGGAGGACATACCCATAATCGCCACGCTGGGCAGGCGGGTTGGCGATCGCAGGGCGTAGCTTCTTGCTCCGGTGACGCTACTGCCCGTCATCGGCCTGTGGTTTTTAGCTACGCTTTCTATCGTGATGGTTTAACCGCCACCAGTCGGTTTGCCAGAGCCTCGTTTGTTGTTCGGCAGGATGCACCACGGGCAGGTGAGGATGGCTTGGAACGATAAGGTGATAGGTCGCTCCCTTACATCCCTTACATACAATTTACTTTACTAACACATATTTTATATTATTTAATGTACGTAACATTATTTGTTTCTGACCCTCCGAATTAGGAACCGTTTACCGCCGTAATAGGCACTGACCGAAATTATACCTCCGAATTAGGAACAATCGACTCGGCTATTTAAATATTTTTTTAAAAGAAAACTAACATCAAATGAAACACAAAATCAATAGAAATACAAAATATAATAACCACTTTTGACGATGAAGTGGTTTTGCACATTTAAAAATACTTACAAATGCTTATTTTTGTCTCCTAGTTTCGAATGTTGCGAAATACCTCCGTAATAGGAGCGTTTACCTTAATAGCTTATTGTCCCTCCCGTGTTCGAATAAGTATACGAACTAAAATTCTTCAAAGTCGTTTTTAATTAATTTAATTCATATATTCGTACACGGGAGGGACAAATGGAAGGGATTTATTTTGCAAAAATATGCGATCCGTTCAACGAGCGATCGTTTTCGATTTTGATGGTAGAATGGTGGAAAGAAATCCTTCAGATGCCATCACATGGGCAGCAAGTCCAATTAAGTATGATGTGATTGGTTGATATTGATGACACTGACGTTTACTTAGCAATTGACCAATCACATGATAGCTGAACCGCAGGGCTTCATAACGCCATCTCTCGCCGATGCCTTCCGGCAACGTTCTTCGGGGCAAACTTGCCATCCGTACCATTTTCACAGTTGGCAGTCCACAACTGTGCGCTTCTGTCGCAATTTTCTGCCCCGGACAACTAAACTGAGGAATGCTTTGTCGCCAGCGGTATTTCAGAACCGATACGACCCTCAAATCTTCAAGAAAAGAGCATACCTCTTCTTTAAACGCCGGCAGCGCAGCTGTAACTCGTGATGTTGCAGATGTACATGGGCGGCGGTTATCACTTACCATCAGGTGAACCGTTTGCTTGTCTGCCCCGTATTCATAAAAATAGGTATTTCATTTTGACACACCCTCATTGGCTAGCAAATTCGTGACCTCACGAAATTTGTCAGCTACTTAAAAGTAGGTACATTAAGTATATATCAATTGACTATGTGTACTATGCACATCCCCATTCGTATTACGATTTTCTGAATTGCCAATTCTCGATCGCAGGTACATCCAAACATACGTCCTAAAGTACCTATAGTCAAAAAGTTGATTGCAAACGTTAAAAGATTTTAATTACTTGATAATCTCAAATGAATTACTTTTTGTTCGTGTTACCGAATTTAATTCACTATTATCTCTTGGCCGACACACTTAAGAGATTCATTAATCTATTTCTCTTTTGCAAATTTTTTTCATACTCTATATTTACATTATCATATTATCCATACTAATATTATAAATGGGAAAGTGTGTCTGTCAGTATGTTTGTCTTTCTTTCACGGCAAAACAGAGCGACGAATTGACGTGATTTTTTAAGTGGAGATACAAAGTTGAAGGGATGGAGAGTAACATAGGCTACTTTTTTCCGGGGGGCAACGCGGGCGAAGCCGCTTGCACAGCTAGTCTACCTATAAAGATTAACATCATCATCATCAGCCTATATTTATTTATTTTATTTATTCAATCTTTATTGCACAAATGAAATATAGTGTACAAAAGGCGGACTTAATGCCGCATAGGCATTCTCTACCAGTCAACCATTGGGCTAAGCAGAAATAGATGTAGGTAGCGTGCTGCAAAGTTGGATAAAAATAAAATTAAACAGTGATAATAATTCTTAAATAGATATATAGATATTATAAAGTACATATAATCAAAATAGATCACATAAAATACACATATACATATATTATACTATATGAGAATAACGAATTATTAAAATTTTAAAGCCAGCCTACAAATTCCTCAAGGGCCAGCAACGCACCTGTGACTCCCCTGGTGTTGCGGTGCCTATGGGCTGAAGTAATCACTTACCATCAGGTGACCTTCAGGCCCGTTTGCCCCCTCTGTCCTAAAAAAAACTAAATGTGTTGAAAACGAGACTCTACTTACTATCCCTATCATATTTCCCGCCAGTGTTCGTTTAAACGAACTTGAAATTCGGCGTTGACGGATCCTCAAGAAATTCATTGTTCTTTAACTTATTAAAATGTCAGATACCGTCAAAGATTTTGAAAATTATCTAGAACAAAACAACAATAGTCAGAAATTTTAAAAAATATAATAGCAAATATTTATTCCCTAATGAGACGACATACATTATTAAATTACACTTATAATAATAATAATAATTATGTCACAAAACCAAGCAACGGATGTCCATCGACCAATCATTTTTGTTCGTCTAAGGGGCAGCGCAGACGACAGACTATCCGTGACGCACTTTTTTGCTATTATATGCAGTAACGCACACGACGCCCAAAAATCTGTCGCGGATATTTCACAGACTCAACGCACACGACGCACATCTTCGATCATTCTGTCGGCAGACCTAGACGCTCTTTTTAAATGTCTCAGACGTAGACTCTATCGTACAAAAAGTTCGCACTTCATTCATCAATGCAACGAAAGCATTCCTATTCAAATAATATTAAATCTTGAATGCCACAAGTCTGTTACAATGAATACAGTTTAATTAAATTAACAACTGGTTGCAAATTAATTGATTGCAATCTTTTAATTGAAATTATTCATTCGTTATTACGAATGAATAATTTCAATTCAACATTTTGGTCGTAAATCTTGTAATATTATGAATCTCTCTATCGATTTTCATTGTGTCCGTCTTGGGATATAAGAGATCCACCATGAATTGAAGGGGGGGGGTCTTTTTAACCGACTTCGAAAAAAGGAGGAGGTTCTCAAAATTCGTCTGTGTATAATTTTTTTTTTTCTATTGTCTAGTATCCATAGTACAAGCTTCGGCTTAGTTTGGGACTAGATGGCGCTGCGTGGCCCAGCGTGGCATGTCTTGGGATATTTATTTATTCATCATCATCAGCCTATTGCAGTCCACTGCTGGACATAGGCCTCTCCAGTTGTTCGCCACTTAGGGCAAAAAATATCTGGAGGATATACCCATAATAGCCATGCTGGGCAGGCGGGTTGGCGATCGCAGGGCGTAGCTTCTTGCTCCGGTGACGCTGCTGCCCGTCATCGACCTGTGGTATTTAGCTACGCCTTCTATCGTGATGGTTTTACCGCCACCAGTCGGTTTGCCAGAGCCTCGTTTGTTGTTCAGCAGGATGCACCACGGGCAGGTGAGGATGACTTGGAGCGAAAAGGTGATAGGTCGCTCCCTTACATCCCATCCCATTTATTTATTACTTTCCTTCTAATTGAACCTCATCTCTCCACAGATGCTCGTAACATGAAGAAAGTTGGTCTGGCGCTGATCCCGCTCATCTTCCACGTGGGTGCCACCTCCACCTGGATGATGCTGACCACGCTACTCGCCGCCAAGTCCGTTGCCATCGGCATGCTGCTGCTCATCTTTAAGATTGCCGTCAGCTCTGCCAAGGTCTGTACACCTTTTTTTGAGTTCCGTTCCTCGAAAGGAAATAACGGAACACCGATCAATCCAGTGGTTTAGGCTGTGCGTTGATAGATCACTATGTCAATCAGTCAGTCAGTCAGATCATCTGTCCCTGAGCTGTGAAAAAATCAAACTTCTAAGCTAAAGCAGTCAAAAGACCCAGGCAGCCGTTTATGCGGCAAATTTTCGACACTCTCAAGGGAATCAAAACATACAGGGTTACTTCCCGTGAACTCAGAATCTTGAAACTTGTTACAGCAACATACATGTTGTTTGTCGTCTGCGCTGCCCCATAATAACATTTGATTCTTATGGGTCTTGTCTTTTAGTGTGCAGTCGGAGTTTTGTAAGTCTTTTTATAATAATACATTTTTTACGTCAGGAATGCTCCTTCCTTGCAACGAAGGGCCAGCGAGAGTCTTTCAAAAGTATAAATTAAATAGAAAACACTAAACTAATGATTCCGTGTGTGATTATAACCTTCAAATTAGGAGCTACAAATCACTCTCTCCGCAAAAAAAAAACTAGTTTCGTTACTCCATTTTTAATTGAAACAAGAGCAAACGTACTTTCCATTTCATACGTAGTAAATGAAAGGAATCCGGTGATACTAGTTTGTATCTAGTAGATACGAATCTTATAAGCGATTATATACAATTACACCTGTTCAATGCTTAAATAGTAGGTATTAAGCTACTAAGTCGTTTAGTTAAACATATGTCCGAGTTGTAAAATTTCATCGTAACATAAGCAATGACTCATCATCATCAGCTTATTGCAGCCCACTGCTGGACATAGGCCTCTCCAGTTGTTCCCCACTTTGGTGAAACATCTGGAGGCTTTACCCATAATCGCCACGCTGGGCAGGCGGATTGGGTATCGCAGGGAGTAGCTCCTCGCTCCGGTGACGCTGCTGCCCGTCATCGACCTGTGGTATTTAGCTACGCCTTCAACCGTGATGGTTGGATGGAACCGCCACCAGTCGGTAGGCAGAATCTCGTTTGTTATTTCATCAGGATGCACCACGGGCAGGTGAGGGTCGCTTGGATCGAAAATATGATAAAGATATGAGCAGTGAAGGCACCTACGTTCCTTACTTTAATAAGATGATAGACGAAAACTAAGTTTTGGCTTTTTGAGGAAATTTCTTAAAAACTAACATTTGGTCTTCGATTGGAATGTAAGGGAGCGAGGTGTTAGCCCAAAGTGGCGAACAACTGGCGAGGCTAATGTCCAGCTGTGGACTGGACATTAGCCTCGCCAGATGATGGTCTTAGACTTATCACGCATCTTTTTTTTTATAATAGCTCGACATAATGGCTTCCCTACGCCTGATGGAAAGCGAAAGAGAAGCCCAAGTCGCTGTGACAACTGGCAAGTAACTGGATAGTTGCCTGTCAGTTGCCACTGCCATGCCAGCCCAACTCTAACCCCCCACGAGCTCCGAAGACCCTACTCACCAGCAGAAACACGACCCGGAGGTCATTTCGCTGCGGTATTCTATAGGGTGGAGGTCCTTCCCCGGACGGGCAGCTCAATTCGAGCGAAGATTCGCTATGCCCTACCTATCTATGCACTCCTGGTACATTTCGCTCAATCACTGATCTTGTTGCGATGAAAATTAGACATTTTCCAACTTGGACGTTTTGCGAATGACGTTATATTTGGACGCCTGTTAAAATATAAAAGTTACATAAAAAAACGCAGGACTGATTGAAATTTTCAATTGGAAATTAGATTCGGCCTACTATTGAATCAATTTCGTGAGATTGTCTGTGGAATCACTTAGCACCGCTCTATGCATAGATAATATCTCATTTTTATCGATGTATGCTAACAACATCATTAGAAATAGGGTTACCTATCTTCTAAATATATAAAAGGAGAAACTAACTGACTGACTGACATAAATCAACGCACAGCCTACATAAACGGCTAAACGTAGGCACTTGAAATTTCGAAGGGACATAGCTTAGGTCGGTACCTAAGCTATGTCCCTTCCAAATTTCAAGTGGAGTAGAGGTGCACTAAGAAGGGAATTCCCGAAATTCCCACGGGAACGGGAAACATTGCAGGTGAATTATAACGCGGGTAACACCGCGGGGCACAACTAGTGTGTAATATTTAGAATAGAAGAGTAGAATAGATAAATACATATTATACATAGTTTAATGTATAATATGTATTTAAGTACTTACAAAAAAACTATCTAGATAAGTATATATAGCTTAGTTTTAGGCAGCGTTTGTGGTGTCATGGCAGTTATAGTTTTAAGGCCCCATGACACCACCCCATAAGGCGCCTGATGGAGGGACCGGGGTTTTTAGTGGGTATATCCTGCCTCACCAACACCTTGAGGCAGGAGAGTCCCACATACCCTGCCACTCCCCCAAGTGGCGGGGATGCATAATCGCATTTTCCCCGGGGAAAAAAAAGTTTTAGGCTAGATGGCAATGTGTGGCCACGATATTTACACACAAGATACTTTCTTTTGGAAATCTTTTTTTTGTAAATAATTACATATTTTATTATGTAAAGTTGTTTACTAGACCCATACAAACAGACATGTTCATACACATAAATGTTTGTACTGAGCGGGGATCGAAGCCACAACCCTTCGCTTAGAAAGCAGATTTCTTACCAAATGAGCCATCGGTCCAGTCCGATTCATTATAATGTCAGTTTTATTATATTATAATTACTTTTTACTGTTTTTTATAATTATTGATGCATTGTATCGACAACCCTAGTACGACATTTGACAAAAAATACTACAGAAAATTACGGAGGAATTCGCTTAAAAAAATAATAAGTATGTACTTATTTTATACCTACGAATTACTGGAAGCAAAAAACACAGGTGTGACTGTTCTTGTAGCATTGAAGAAACGGTTAAGCGTGAGTTGACATCAAATTTTGACAGTTCAATAATTCCTTACACTTTCAATTGAGTGGGTTACAGATAAGTACCATTGTCCTATGTCAAAGAGAGGTAGGGCATAGCGAATCTTCGCTCGAATTGAGCCACCCGACCGGGGAAGGACCTATAGAATACCGCAGCAAAATGACCTCCGGGTCGTGTTTCTGCCAGTGAGTACGGTTTCTGGAGCTCGTGGTGGGTTTGGGTTGGGCTGGCATGGCTGTGGCAACTGACGGGTAACTGACTAGTTACTTGCCAGTTGTCACAGCGACTTGAGCTTCTCTTTCGCTTTCCATGAGGGGTAGGGAAGCCATTATGTCGAGCTACTATAAAAAAAAAAAAACAAAGAATTCATCCGTTTCTTGATGATGATTCCTTCCTCTTATGGTCTTGTGTCTTTTAAACGGGGCGTGAAGCGGCACTTATGCAGGCCGTCATAGTGTGATCGATCCACATTGCACTAACCATGTGTGATGAGGATCGCTTACACTTTTTGGACTTCGTCGTTTGCTTAACATCAGGCAGGACGCAGTCATTTTGACGTGCTAATATAAAAAAAACGGTTTTATGTGAATTTTTACGGAACCCTGATTTTCAAGGCCAGCTACCAATGAGGCAAGACGCTGACATCAATATCTCGTACGTAATTGAATATTTGAAGCACAATGTAAGTAGGCCATTGTTTGTCTTTTATCTTTCTTTTTATTAGTCAGTTCTTTTCTTTCTTTCTTTCTAGATATATAAAAAATACTCTCTTTTTCTTTATTTTTATTAAACAGTTCTTTTCTTTCTTTCTTTCTAGATATATAAAAAATACTCTTTTTTAGTAGGCGGCTTCGCTAACGTGGCTTTTGTTTGGGTTTTAATAAAAAAACAGTAGGCCTTCAAAAAGCGAGCCTAAAAATTTAACGAGGGGCATTTGGGCATGGCTGTAGCTAGGGAATTCACACCGAATTGTATGGCAATGTCCTACAATAAAGGCTCTAAAAACGAAGATAATTATTATAATTTAACCATACAACAATTAACTATTACCTCTCTCTCACTCAGACGTAGATCTCTTTACCCAAGTCTGAATATTCAACCATTTTGTTTGCTTATTATTTACTGTGGGCTGTCGCCGGCCATCTTCCCGGTCTCCGCAGAATACCAGTGGTCGTGACGACACCCTAAGCCGTCACGGCCGAATACTGAGCGGAGACCATTTTGGTACATTTTATCTTTATTTTTAAGTTTTTTAATTAAAATTGTCCAAATTTATGTTTTAGTTTTAAGTCTTGTCCAGATCTATGTACAATTTTGTGTTTATTTATTCTATTCTATTCTATTCTATTCTCATTCTTCATCATTGGGGACTGAGGACTGTTACTTCCGATCCGAACTCGTGAAATATAATCCATAGGTAGTAGCCATAGAACTACTTGTATGGTAATTTACTCACTAGATACTGTAAATTGAGGAAAACCTATCTTCATCATCTGCTTACCAAAAATTACATAGATTATACTTAAATTACCTCAAGAACGTTATTTTAGTAAAAAAAAAAACTTTTTTGCTCTTCACTTTTTCGGCGATTTGCTCTTGTTTATTTAAAAAAACCACAAGTTAAATCAAAAATGTTATTTATCTTGATTGGCTAGACCCGAATCGAACGGAATAGACACTTGAGAGCTACATACTACCTAAGCACACACTAATTTTGATGTCAATTGGTAGATATTAAGCATATACTAGAATGGTCGTTGATTTTTTGCTACAAACTCCATAATTGCTTAGAGGGAGCTAAATTTTGTATGGCACTTTCATATTTATATATTTTAAGTACGAACTTACAGATACTTCATTGGATAATTCTCGTATTAATGTTTGTTCAGTACAAATGAAAGTTCAATAAAGTAAACGGGCTAAGTGATAGTTGATCTCTTAAGGAGAGGGTTCCGTGTGTATTACGAATGAGTTAGACACAATTATTATCTGTTTCTATTATAATTATATATTATACTAGCAATTATACATAAACTTTCCTCTTGAATCACTCTATCTATTAAAAAAACCGCATCAAAGTCCGATGAGTACCTAGTTTTAGAGATTTAAGCGCATTTAAGAATTTAAGGACAGAAGAAACGACTTTGTTTTTTATTGTTTAGTAGCTATGTTTATTATGCTATTATAGCTAAAAACTGTAATTAGTCCGTCTTTTAGCTTATTCAAAAATAAAAAACACATTTTTCCTTTTTTCATTCAAATAAACAATAATAAATAATAATAAATAAATAATAAATAACCCAAGACATGCCACGTTGGGCCACACAACGCCACCTAGCCCCAAACTAAGCCGAAGCTTGTACTATGGGTACTAGACAACTGATAAACTTACTTAGATACATTTTTTTTTTGTAAATAAATACATATTATACATAGAAAACACCCAGACCAATACAAACAGGCATGTTCATGAACACAAATGTTTGTACTGTGCGGGAATCGAACCCACGACCCTTGGCTCAAAGGGCAGAGGTCACTACCAAATGAGCCACCGAGCCTGTCAAATAGCAAAGATACAAGGCATCAAAAGTTAGGAGTGGGAGTTTTTGAATTTTTACGGAACTCTAATAAGGAATACGGATGTAGGTATGTTTATAAATATTTTGCTTAATTTTATTTCACATTTATACTTTTAACCACTTCACGTCAACATGTAAAAGGTGTTAAGTAAATAAATACAATTTTGGCAATTAGCCTAACTTAGAAAGCTTTCATTTCATTAATGCAACTTACGAACCAATCACAAAGCAATGATCTCTTGCATCTCAAAGCCATTAATCCAATCTTTAACAGAGAAATTCAAATTAAATTCTCGACTAAAACGAATAAAAAGAGTACTAACAAGTGTTCCGATAAAAAATCTGACGTTCCAAATCTATTTGTCTACAAACGTCTCTTTAGAAAGTGTTCAGAATGTCAGCCGCGATCGGATGATATGTCAATCATGTAGAATTAAGCTCTGAATAAGTTTAAGTGGCGTTGTGTAGGAGCGGTGGTTGCGTTAATGAATGTGCTTATTAGTTTGTGGAGGCGCTCAGTTATCTATTACATATAATAAAAATGTAACGAATCGCTGTCTGTACATGGAAGATATATGTGAAAAAATATTATGGGAGGCCTTTATTAATGCTATAGTACCCAAAACAATGATCTTTGGAATTTTTGTCTGTTTGTCGGTTTGTCTGTTTGTATGTTTGTGCACGCTAATCTCAGAAACCGCGTATCCGATTAAGATGCGGTTTTCACTAATATATTGCTGGAAGCTTCCCTTAACATTTAGTGTTTGTTTCATGTTAATCGGTCCATAAATAAAAAAGTTACGCCGATTCAGCTAATCACGTCGAGCCTGCTGTACGTTTGCGCGAGATCTGCGCCGCGCCGCTGCCAGCTGCCAGGCACTGGGGGTCATTAAAATCCTTACCCAAGAAACTATTCCACGCGGACGAAGCGGGCACAGCTAGTAACAAATAATAATAAAATTTTAATACACTATTTGATATTTTTTTTGTCTTGCTATCGATAGAATACTTCATTAAAGAAATATTGGTGAAAAAATGACTTCGTTAGCATTAATAGACCTGGGGCCCTACTACAGAAAACGAAAACGATCGTTCGTTGAACGGATCGCGTATTTTTGCCCCATAAATCCCTCTCATTTGTCCCTCCCGTGTTCATTAGAAGAAGATTTTGCATGCTAGGTACTTGTAGCATGCAAAATCATGCTTACATGTACATAGGAACAGACAGACAAAAATGCGACTTTGTTTTACTTAGTAATGTGGTTTAATTTTGACCATGTCCTTACTCAATAACAACTATAATATAATTTATTCTCTTTGTTTCAGCTGGCATCATTCTTCACAATCCTGAAGGGCAAACATCTGCTGTCTCATCACCACGAATGGACCCCCCACTATGAACACCATGGTACGTGACCATAATGGTATTTTATTAGAACCATTAGGTTGGCTTGGCTGAATGGCGTTTGTCTCTCTGTTTAGTAAATAACTTTCATCATCATCATCATATTCATCATCATCAGCCTATTGCAGTCCACTGCTGGACATAGGCCTCTCCAATTGTTAACCACTTAGGGTAAACATCTGGTGGATATACCCATAATCGCCACGCTGGGCAGTCGGGTTGACGATCGCAGGGCGTAGCTTCTCGCTCCGGTGACGCTGCTGCCCGTCGTCGGTCTGTGGTAAATAAGTTTAAAACTTTATAACTCTTTAAATACTAATTTATAGATCATCATAGAGCCCATTTCTGCAAAAAATATCATCTTACCTTTAATTCGTAATACCATTGATGTTTGTCGTTTTGCGTAGGTACTAAATATTTACCTACGCTAGAAATGGTAACCATGCGAAATTTATAATGGGTTCGGGACAAATTTGTTGTGAAAATATTATTATTTTATTATTTATTTATTATTACACCAACAAAGTTTACAACTACATATAGACATAGTCCCACAAAACTATATATAATATGAACTAAGAAGGTATATATTTTTTTGCAGAAATAGGCTCTACTCGTATATCTGTTCCCAGAAAAAAATTGGATAGTTATTAAAAAATCCTCTTGTTTAATAGGTAACTCATATTTTCCATAAGTAATGTCGGGCATGGCAAAATATGCACAAAGCTTCTTTATGTTGAATATTTAGCTTTCGGACTGCATTTTCATCTTTTAATACCTTAACAATAGCTAAGTAAGTAGGTTGGTAAGTAGTATGCATCATTTCGTGCGTGGGAACAACCTTGAAGATTCAATATTTCTTTTCTTAAACTTATTGAAAGGGATTCTGAGCTATACTTAACGATAATGACCATGGGAAATAAGTTTAAAGTTACATTGCTTGGGCTGTTAACTTAAACTTCGTTTGTTTAGCGTTAGAAATTAAAAAAGAAAGAAGCAGTTGTAGGGCTTCTTTTATATAGCACTGGGGTGTCAAACAAGCCTACGGCTCGCCTGATGTTAAGCGGTTACCGCAGCCTATGGACACCTGCGACACCAGGGGTATCACACGCGCGTTGCCGACCCTTTAAAAACCTCTTCACAACCTTTTTGAAGGACCCCATACTGTAGTCTCGGGGTAGAGCCTCGGTGCGGAGCTCAAAGTGTACGCGGCAAGAAGTTTCTGTTGAAACGTACCGTACGCGACCACCCAGACTCTAGGGTATAAGGCATCGTTTTCTACAGACATGTTGAGAGAACCTATGGCATACCCTTATAGCCTGGCCGCTGAGATAATGCGTTTCTGACAGGTCTTTAGATACCCCTTCAATCGCGATGGTTATACCGCCACCAGTCGGTTGCCTGGTCTGTTATTCAGCAAGATGCACCACAGGCAGGTGACGGTAGCTTGGAGCGGAAAGATGATAGGTCGCTCCCGTACATCCCAATTGATCCTGATGAAAATTCAGATCGACTAACCCACTTTACTATAAGTTACATATGGTAATTATGGTTCTTCTAATGTAATATGTAGTGTGCTTCCTAAGAAATCGCCTACATTACTAACATGCTAACAAAATCTTGTTTTTAAATGTAAATAATTTGTAAAATAATGATCTGTTTCTTTTGCAGGTCATAAGAGAAGCCTAGGGTTCCTAGGTAAGGCTATTTTGCTATGTAAATGAGATTTTGTTAGTAATAGGCTATTATGGTCAAAAATTGTAATTAGTCCGTCTTTTAGCTCATTCAAAAACAAATGACACGTATTTTTTTATTTGTAAATTAGACTAAAAGTTACAAAGTTATAGCCCGTTGAAATTACGCGTGACGTCACTCGGTGAGGCATTTTTACGGGAGCGAGTGACGTCAAAGACTCCCACTCCTAACATTTGATGCCGTGTATCTTTGCTATTCTTTATTTGAATGAAAAAAGGAAAAATACGTGTCTTTTATTTTTGAATAAGCTATAAGACAGACTAATTATAATTTTTGACCATAATAGCCTATTAGATGTAGAATAGTTCCTACTGTAGTATCTATTTAGTAGACCGTATGTAGAACTAGTTAGGTATAGTGATAGTACCGATGTGTAGTATGTGTATATGCTTGCTTTCAATAGAGTAGCTATTTCACACTATCAATTTAAATTTTAAGACAACATCATCATCATCAGCCTATTGCAGTCCACTGCTGGACAACATTAGTATCTAATTAATGGTTATTTCCCCGCAGGCAGTTAATGTTAGGTTTCGATATTACTAAACTATATAGATTTTTTTTCATTATACCTATTATACACACTGTTAGCTTTCTTAGAACTACTGGCTGATTTAGAACGGATTATAGCCGAACTGACGGGCGGTACAAGAGGTCATCAACCCGTAACTACGATATCAGCTGACTTCAGGGGCTACTACAGAAAACGAAAACGATCGTTCGTTGAACGGATCGCGTATTTTTTTGCATCATAATTCCTGCCCATTTGTCCTTCCGTGTTCGAATACGAACTAAAATTCGTCAGTCGATTTTATTTTATCAATATATTTGGTTATTATTCTGTTTCTACGTGTTTCCCTCATTCTCCATTAGTTAGTACAGTCCACATCCTCATCCGCTAGTTATCATTTGGGCTCGTCATTTAATTGATATATTCGAACACGGGAGGGACAAATGAGAGGGATTTATGGGTTAAAAATACGCGATCCGTTCAACGAACGATCGTTTTCGTTTTTGGTGGTAATCATACAATTTGGTTTCGTTCAAACATACATTTCGAAGATCATTTAGTACATAGGTACATATAGGTATAGACAGGTTTTAAAACAGAAATTGACATTTACCCAAGACATGCCACGCTGGGCCACTCATCGCCATCTAGTCCCAAACTAAGCCGAAGCTTGTACTATGGGTACTAGACAACTGATAAACTTAGATACATTTTTTTTGTAAATAAATACATATTATACATAGAAAACACCCAGACCAATACAAACAGACATGTTCATGAACACAAATGTTTGTACTGTGCGGGAATCGAACCCACGACCCTTGGCTCAGAGGGCAGTGCTCACTACCAAATGAGCCATCGAGTCAGTCATTTTTTATTATAAATCGAATTTTTTTATTTATCATGACCATCTTTTAACCAAACAATTTAACCGTTTCTCAAACTAACCCTTTCTACTTCCAGAGCACCCCACTTACGCAGAACACCCCCCACTGGAGTACGCGCATGCGCCGTCGCACACCGCGCCCGAGTGGTCCCCTAAGGAACCCACGTACCAAACGCTGTCTTCCTACAAGCTCGCCACTGATCCTTACACCGAGTACGCAGCCGAGAGCCAACAAGTACAGAAGTCTGAGAAGAATTATGGTTAAGAGTTTACAAATTTATTTTCATCATCATCATCATCAGCCCACATCAGTCCACTGCTGGACATAGGACGCCCTCAGGCCAGATGGAGTGACGATTTGCGCAGGACAGCTGGCAAGTGCTGGAAATTTATTTTAAGTAGTTAGTTTAAATTACAATCCTGGGTTCTTTAGGCGGGGCGTGAAACGGCATCTCAGTGGGCCTTCAGGGTGAGGGCGACAGGCGCAATGGGTTTGTTATATTGTGCCTGTCGACCTAACTTTTGGACCACACGACCGCTTACCATCAGGTGGAGTGAGGTCATCCCGAAAGCTCGTCTTATATAGAAAAAAGAAATTAGGTTATAAATCATATCATCATCAATGCAGTGCGACTGATAAATTTAAAAAAAACCTCTAGGTGTGAGATTTTTACATCGGGAATTAAAAAGTAAATCTGTTACATTTTTTAATTTAATCTTAAAACGATCTTTAGATCTATAGCGACCTCCGCTGATTACATTACTTTTTGGGTGATGATAAATTGGGCCGGCAACGCACCTGTGACTCCCCTGGTGTTGCGGTGTCTGGCTGAAGGGCTGAAGTGATCACTTACCATCAGGTGACCTTCAGGCCCGTTTACCCCTGTCACAAAAAAAACTGTCTTACGGGTTCCCCTATCCATTAATCTTTACTTAAACTGTACCAAATAGTTTTAACAAACATAACTTCAAATACAAACATAATTAAGTTATTTATTTTCGCTCTAAGTACAAAACCGTGTTTAAAACACGCAGTCATTAATTTATTATTTATTTATTTATTGTTTGTTGATTTATTTTATTTAAAATGTGTTCGATAAATGTTAGTTAATGTAATAAAGTCTTCGTTTGATTGTGTAAATGTGAAAATCACACTTAATAATTCGATCCCAAGGGATCTTTTTTAACCGACTAAAAAAGGAGGTTCTCAATTCAGCTGATAATAATTCAATCCCAAGGGAACTTTTTTAACCGACTAAACAAAAGGAGGAGGTTTTCATATCAGCTGAATTTTTTGTAGGTATGTTTGTTACCACATAACATATTTGATTTAGATTTGACAGTATTTTTTATCAACAAAAACCAACTCCAACTATAGGACCAACGACGAAGTACAAGTTTTCGAATAAAAAAATAATATTGCAAATCGGTTTACGAATCTCGGAGATATGTCATAACATACTCGTACATACAACAACAAAAAAATCTGTCGAATTGAGAACCTCCTCCTTTTTTGAAGTAGGTAAATAATCTGATAATTTTCGAAAAAAAAAACCGACTTCAAGACTACAGCCGCAATATATAAGTACCATATTTTTTTGGTTATTGTTGTTTTTTTTTAAAACCAGAGGCAATTTTTATAAATTTTTTATAAAATGCTTTTTATTTGGTTATCGTATCCCCATCGCATTCCTATCCACTGTTCATTTGACAAGTTTCCACGTAGTCGCACAGCCCAGTGGCTAACGTACCAGTTTGGTTTTTGTACGCCGCTGCAGCGAACGACGTGGGTTCAAACCCCAACTTTCAACTTCACACTTTTTATACGAAATTCGAAGCCATCTATAATAAATATGAATTTTCTTGAAAACATAACGTTCCGGCGCACTCGAACACAGTCTGAATCGACGGACAAGACGTTCACAGAAACAGCACTAGATGTCACTACTAGTAGTTTGCCAGACCTATCTACAGACGACATGAGCGAACAATTGAATATTTATAAGGAACAAATAGAGGAGATTAGACTTCAATTACACAGTGCTCATACCGAAATGGAGACACTGTTAATGGAAAATAATGAACTAAAAAAAGCGAATGCGGATTTACTAAGGAAAAATGAGCTTTTTAAAAACATTACTGATAGTCCTCTAAGAAAATCTAAAACAAATCATACAAAAATAAAGGTAACATCACTAAATATGAGTACACAAACGGAACCAACAGGTAATAAGAATACTTTAGCTACGAATGAGACTAACTGCATGTCACATACTGATGAATATTTTAATAGCTGTAAATCGTCCATTACCTCAGAGAAAACAACACCTCATATAAAAAAATTACAAGACAGGAATCGAATGTGTATTTTAAGCTCCAACGGCACTAATAAAATATTAAATATAGCGGAAGACAGATTCCATGAAACATTTGAAATATGCCATTACCTTATGTCACACTGCGGAATCAAACATTTATTAAGAAATCTGAATACAAAACTCATCAACTATACAAAAAAGGATTATTGTATTATATTACTGGGTGAAGAGGATTTTAGAACTACATACAATTATTTCAACTTAATTTTTTATATTCGAAATGCTTTACAAGACCTGAAACATACCAATATAATAATCTGTCTTCCTACCTTCAACTGTGGGAAGTATTCACAGATGTTTAATAGCAGAATAGAAAATTTTAACAATCTGCTATATCTGGACATTTTGACACATGAACATGCGTACCTTCTGGACTCTAATTTAAACCTAACCTATGACCACAACATGTTCTTGAGGAAAACAGGTACCATAAACAATTATGGTATGAGAATTATTTTTAATGACATCAATAATCTTATATTAAACATCAACGAGCAGCTATCAACATGCAATATAAACAATATATCAGATTCTGTGAATGAGAGTACGGATGCTATGAAGTCATGTATGAATGATCATAAAAAAGAAATGGGACCAAGCTTATTTCGTGAATAAACATTTAATTATTATCCATCAGAATATTGCGGGCCTTCTCAACAAATCTGAACAACTTGCAATAAATCTGGAAGAAATATTATCAGACATGAACCTTAGAATAGATATAGTATGCATTACAGAGCACTTTATGACGGAGGAATATGAACCCTTCTTGACTCTGCCCAACTTTCAACTGGCGGCATGTTTTAGTAGAAAAAATTCCAAAAGGGGTGGAGCATGCATACTGGTTAGAAATGAACATTCCTGGAAAGAAATCTCGGATGTTAGAAATCTTTCCATATCTGGATCTTTTGAATGTTGCGGTATTGAACTCATAAGTTTCAAAATTATTATTGTTTGTATATATAGAGTACCCAAAGCGAACAATCTTAAAATGTTCTTTGAAAGATTATATACATTGTTAGATTTTATAAGAAAGAAATTTAAAGATGTTAATATTGTGTTGGCGGGTGATTTTAACATTGACATTTGTAAAAATAATAATATTACACTCGAGTTTGAATGTTTATTATTAAATTTTAATTTAAAATTAGAATTAAAGTTACCAACAAGAATCAGTAGTAATAGCAACTCATGTATAGATAATTTTGCACATAACTTTAGAAAAAATTGTAAATCCCAGATCATCGAGCTTGGACTATCTGATCACACGGCCCAGATACTTGAATGTCCTGCTAAAAAAAATTTGTCTTATAAAGAGATGGAGTGTAAGACGCCGTGACTACTCAAAGGAGAATATGTTAAGGTTTAGGCAGTGTTTGGAGGATATCTCGTTTTCTGATATTTATTTGACTGATAATGCAAATTATGCTTACAATGCATTCATTGAACTATTTTGTCTTTTTTATGATTTATGTTTTCCCTATAAAGTCATTATAAATAATACTAATAGAAAATCAAAATGGATATCCCGTGGAGTCAAAATATGTAGTAAAAAGAAGAGATATCTATTGTGGCGCTACAGATTTGAACCTTCTGAAAGAAACAAATTTAAATATAAACAATATTCTAAATTATTTCGAAAAATCATCAGGCTAACACGGTATGCTCAAAATAGTTATAAAATAAAGACTTCACACAATAAATGCAAAGCTACATGGGAAATTATAAACAGCTCTAAAGTAAAATTGCCGAAAGAACCAATCACTAGAATTAAAACTGACAACATGGACTTAACAGATCCACAAGATATTGCCAATGCATTTAATGACTTTTTTGTTGACAAAATTAAACCTATTACAGACTTAGATAATCATGCCAAGTCCCTCTCTGAAAGAAATAGTAATTCCATGTTTATGCTTCCCAGCTCACCATCAGATGTATTTAAAATCATTAATTCCTTAAAAAATACTACTAGTGTTGGTCACGATGGAGTTTCAACGAAAGTAATAAAATTTGTAGCAAATGTTGTAAGCCATCACATTAGTCATTTAATCAATTTAAGTATAAGTACAGGTATTTTCCCTGATGGTTTAAAAGAAACAGTAGTTAAGCCACTTTTTAAAAAAGAAAATAAGGAAAAGATGGAGTTCTACAGACCAATTGCGTTACTACCTATATTTTCAAAGATTTACGAAAAATATATATATGAACAAATTTATTCGTTTCTAGAGAAATATAACATATTAGTTACTGAACAGAAAGGATTTAGAAAGAACAATACAATAAATATGGCAATTTATGATTTTTTGTACCATGTAACTAAAAATATAGATAAAAGGAAACCAATATGTGCCATATATTGCGATATGACACAGGCTTTTGATTACGTTGATCACGAAATTTTAATAGGTAAACTAGAAACTTATGGAATCAGAGGAAATGTGCTACAATTACTTGAATCATATCTAAAAGGCAGAAAGCAGCGTACTGAGATAAATAGAATAAGTTTTATTACTAAAAAAGAAGAGACATATGTCTCACATGAACGAAATATCAAGTATGGCGTGCCACAGGGCAGTGTGTTGGGCCCATTGCTGTTTATTATATATATAAATGACCTGCCAAAAGCCACACATCAACGACTATCACTGTTTGCTGATGACAGTACAATTACTATTGAGTGTAAAAATAAAAATGAATATGAGATGGACATTAATACTGCTTTAGCTTCGGTAATAGCATGGATGAATAATAATAATTTATTAATTAATTTAAATAAGACCAAAATAATGCATTTTAGCCAAAGAATAACCTGCCCATCTAATATTACAGTAAAACATGATAATATTGATATTTGCACAACTGACTCAACAAAATTTCTTGGTTTAATAATTGACAATAAATTAAATTGGAAGGAACATATTGACGAATTATGTAAAAAAGTTAGTTCTTCGGCGTATGCATTATACAGACTATCATCAGTTCTTAAAATTGATGCTCTCATTACTGCTTATCACGGTATAGCTGCCTCCAACCTAAGATATGGCATAATATTCTGGGGGAACTCAACTGATACTGACAAAGCATTTAAGGCGCAGAAGAGATGTATTAGGGCAATGTTCGGACTCAAGGTTGTTGATAGCTGTAGACCTTACTTTAAAAGATATCGTATTCTGACACTTCCTTCACTTTACATATTAGAAGTAGCTCTATTTGCGAAAACTAATCCAAATTTATTTACAAAAATGACAGAAATTAATGATCGTAGTCGTCGAGACAGAAATAAACTTTCTGTTCAGATGTCCAAGACCAAGCTCATGGTCAAAAGTGTATTCTGTATGGTAGTAACAATTTACAATAAGCTCCCTGGAGAATTGAAGGAGTTAAATTTCAATCTTTTTAAAAAGAAAATGATTCAATTATTGATAGAAAAATGTTATTATACTGTGAATGAATTTTTGACTGACAAATTTTGATTGATTGACAAATGTAATTGTGTAATTTGATGTATGTATTAATTTGCTGCGCCCTTCCAGGGTGTCACATGTATACCTTTCACAATGTTCCATCTTCTGTTATTTTGTAATGTGACAAGCAATAAAATGATTTGATTTGATTTGATTTGATTTGAAAAAAAAAATAATCACTAAAATCCATTCATAATTGGCGAAGAAATCGAGTAACATACATACAAAAAAAATACGGGTCGAATGAGAACCTCCTCAGCCCTCCTTTTCTCCTTTTTGAAGTCGGTTAAAAATCTGATCCCAAGGGACCTTTTTTTAACGTCAATTCATTTACGGATACACCAGGACCAGGACCAGGACACCAGGTACAGGATACCTGGGTTAGATATGTGTGAATCACTCGTAACGGAGAATATAATATTGCATTTATTAGAATAGAATAGAATAGAATAGAAATTATTTATTTGGTACACATTAAAAATATTACAAAACATAAGACTATGAACATAAAAAACAAGGAAATTATCTTAAATCTATGAACTTCTATAAAAAAATAAAAAAGTGAACATAGTAACAAGCACAACAAGTGTACCAAAAAGGTCTCCGCTCAGTATAAGGCCGTGACGGAAGTGACGTCACGGCCACTGGTATTCTGCGGAGGTAATAAGATGTAATAATAAGCATTTTACCCGGCTAGTGTTAAAGAAAAATTTGTTATTTGGTTGTTCGATTAAATAGTTGTGTAGATTGTGTTATAAGTATGTTTATAAATCATTATCATCATACAATGAGGGTTTTTTGAAAAAAGATCCACCAGATGTCGCCACATAGGCAGCAGGCGCAGGTCCAACTGCGACTTAATTGGTTCATTTTGACATGGCACTGACATTTATATAGCAACTGACCAATCACATGATTGCTGGACCGCAGGCTACATAACGCCATCTATCGAATATTTAATTTTGAACACCCTCATTAAGTACAGACAGCCAATCAAGACAAGACACATCAATCTGGCAAATTTCCTAAAAAAAATCAAGATTATTAATAGAGTATGTGAATTGGATACTTAGAAAATTGTTTATAGAAATGTGACAAAAAAGCTAGGTTGATTTGTGGCAGTCTGTACCTACATAAGATCAAATCGATGTAAGAACTAAATGACTTTTATCTACTGGTATTTTTTAAGTACCTAATAAATGTTTTACAGATTAAATACTGAGCAGATGATAGTAGGTACATAGAGATTAAATTAGGTAATCTATGCTCTTATGGTGCAGCGCAGACGGCACACTTTTTGTGCGATAGAGTCTGCGTCTGAGACATTTAAAAAGAGCGTGTAGGTCTGCCGACAGAATGATCGAAGATGTGCGTCGTGTGCGTCGAGTCTGTGGAATATCCGCGACAGATTTTTGCGCGTCGTGTGCGTTACTGCATACAATTGCAAAAAAGTGCGTCACGGATAGTCTGTCGTCTGCGCTGCCCCTAAGATGTAATTGAAAATTGCAGAGATTTCTCATGGCGTAGGTTGATGTTTTACCGTCTCTGCGTAAAGAAAGCAACACTTACCTTGATCCTATAGAATCCCAGATTCGATTCTCGGTCTAGTACAATTAAGAATAAATCCTAGCTCAAACCTTTTCTAATATGCTGGATTCACTATAAAATAGTAGCGAAAGAAAATAATGTATAACCTATCATCTGCAGTATGAGAAAATTAAGAAATAAAACATGTTTTGTTACAAAAATGCATTTAATACAATTTTAAATAAAATATATTTTTTAATAAAAAAAAAATTCGGACGGATTTCATTTACCCTTATTCAATAAACGTGTAAATATTTTACATACAAATAACAAAAAATAAACATATAAAAAAGTGTTTAAAAATAATACATTGTTTTAAACATTTCAGAAACCTCAATGTCTTAGCATATCGACAAATAAAGATGGTCCATCGGACCGCGGTCCCCGAGCACGATCACCTAGCTCGGAGGAAGTACTTCCACTTTTCGTGTCTGTTCCTACATAATATATAGGCAAACCAGGACGGTACAATTTTTCCGTGATTTAGACTATATAATTGATATGTGTAATTTGATTATACATAATTATACAATATTTGAGATTCACATTAAAAAAAAATTAAAGCAAACTATTTGTGAAGTTTCAATATCACAAAGAAAATATACTACGTAAAAATATGTATATATAAGATGCTAATTGAATTATTATAATGTCAAATATTTTAAGGGTAGTGAATGTACGTAGTGACTTTTGTGACTAACAATTGTTGAAGGATCAAAAATATGACTCCAAAGCTTAATAAGTGGTAGTTGGTAGGAAAAAAGCCTGACGTGCAAAAGTATTACTATTATAAATAAATAAATAACCCAAGACATGCCACGCTGGGCCACACAGAGCTATCTAGCCCCAAACTAAGCCGAAGCGAGTACTATGGGTACTAGACAACTGATAAACTTACTTAGATACCTTTTTTTGTAAATAAATACATATTTTACATAGAAAACACCCAGACCAATACAAACAGACATGTTCATGCACACAAATGTTTGTAATGTGCGGGGATCGACCCCACGACCCTTGGTTCAGAAGGTACTATTGAATCTATTTGCAGAAATAACCTATTTTATTTTATTTATTTTAATACTTTGGTATTTTCAATTCAATGGCCAGATGATTTGTAAGCAATGGGTTTCAACTAGTAAGCAGTGTGACACCCGTAAGCACAAACAATACTTATCTATGAAAATTAACTACTTTTTTCGATTTTTCAAACGATGTATCATCATCATTATCATCATCAGCCCACATCAGTCCACTGCTGGACATAGGCCTCTCCAAATGATGTATGAATGTTCTATATTTTACATTTATTTAATACTAGCGACGCACCCTCACTACGCTTCGGATATTTCATTACACATAAATATTTCTCTTGAATCCCTCTATCTATTATATAAAACGATTCAAAATCCGTTGCGTATGTTATGAACTATATCTTGGTCTAAGGAACCACTCAAAATATTTGATATTATAATACATAATTTTTTAAAACTCTTTATGTGTGGTGGAATCATATTTTTCATCCTGCAACAATTAATTGTTAGTCACAAGAGTATATGATATCATTCACTATCCTTAATATTTGATATTATAATAACTTATTAATACTCTTTAAGTACAGTCGGCATCAGAAGTAGTTAGTTAATTGCACTTTAGTGCTAAAGTCAATGTAATAAGATCTATTTTCGAATGCAATCTTTCTCCAAATTGCAATGGAATGTACCCACATATAAAATACTTCTAAGGAATGTATGGTTTAAGGCAGTGATTCTTACAAATTAATAAATCAATATTTGTCTCAATTGTTAGTTCTTTGACTACCAAAATATACAATAGCAGTCTTATTACATAATACAGTACAATATTCATTTGACTGACCCGGCGGCTCAATTGGTAGTGACCCCTGCCTTCTGGACCAAGGGTCGTGGGTTCAATCCCCGACCCAGGACAAACATTTGTGTTTGTTTTGTGTCTGCGTAACCGGTACATACATAGGTCCGATCCTAAAGCAAGTAGCTTATGCACTTATGTTATGAGTATGAAAAAAACGTACCACATATATATACATATACATAAATAATAACACTCAAACACGGATAAAACACAATGTTCCTCACATAACAATGGTTCGAGGTAGGATTGGAACCCACTACCCTTCAGTACTGAAAGCAGGAGCAACACTAAATAATGGCTCAGTCATGGTGAATCTAGAGATGAAAATGAAGATGGAATAAAAAAAAAGTCATGACCGAAAAAGCAATCTATGGTTATGCAGTTTTCTTACTAATTCTACTACACATATCAAATTAATGATCGGCTATGGAAGCCCTATCACAGACAATTTACCCTACAATGTATAAAAGAGCACCATGTTTTTATACAAAAAAATATATCTCCATAAATCTCCATACATACAAAAATATTCATCTTTTTTTAAATAAATACATTTTACATGGTATGTACATTGCAGACTCATTTTAATATTGTCCATTTGATATTAAGTAAAATAGTACATCTCAAGACAAGTTTATAGATTTTAGCATGTTCCAATTATGGAACAAATAACAATTAATAGACAATTTTCTTTTACCAACAATACAAAACAGCTTTTGGTTCAAATTACAAGAAAACATGTACAGTACAATTATGAGAATATTAATTCTTATGTGCCATAAATGGTACAGATTGACAGATCATCTAAGTATTGTAAGTGAGTATACAATAACACAAGATGAATACCAATATTCGTTATATTTAAATTGCTTTGAGCAGGGTTATTGAGTAAACAATAAATCATATTATTATGATATTCAAGTCTTGCTTTCGACGTATAAATGTAAAGTTTTCGTAGCAAATTTTATTATACAATAGTATAATAAAATATATCCATATATGTTTTGTGACGTATCAACAAGTCTTATGGGATTCGCGTAAACAATGTACGTTCAAAACTGTTTAAACTAATACGGTCTGTTTTAGTTCCATATATGGCACAGACTTTAAACAGCACTTTCAATTCAAAAATTATTATTATTGACACAAAAGACTCCCATTTTACAAACGCCATCTATCGGCTGTTTCATTTTGAAACACGCGTCATTGACTTGACAGTACACATCCCAAGTGGTCAAGCGCACACCCATCACAAAAACACTACACTTGAAACTCGGTAATCTTCAAGCATACACCCAAAAATATACACAGAGTAATCAGTATAGAATCACTCACCAATCCCAAAACGCTGTTCCTTTGAAACCATCCCGACCTACTCCTCTTTTTGGTCAACCTCCTTTTGTCTACATTCAGTTTCCTCGCCCAGCTGTCAAAATCTGACGGCACCCTTTGACATTGGCTGTCAAACCACTTCCTCGGAGCGCCGCTTGACGTTTTCGCCTGAACGCACACGTGGAGCGGTCGGCCATTTTGTAGAGCCTTTTTGAATTTCTCGTCTATGGTCATTGTCTTTGACCGGATGTTGTAGGATATGTCCTGGTTGTATAGGAGAGTGTTTTTTTCGTCGCGTACGTAGAGATAGAAGTCTGCTATATCCTCTATGGACGATACGTACCAGTGGGCGTAAATCGCTTCTTGGGAACTGAAATTAAATTAATTGATCGCATTATTAATTAAGTAGTATTAGGAGCAGCGCAGACGGCACACTTTTTGTGCGATAGAGTCTGCGTCTGAGACATTTAAAAAGAGAGTCTAGGTCTGCCGACAGAATGATCGAAGATGTGCGTCGTGTGCGTTGAGTCTGCGGAATATCCGCGACTGCATATAATTGCAAAAAAGTGCGTCACGGATAGTCTGTCGTCTGCGCTGCCCCATAAGAGACTTTATTATAATCTGATAGTATTTATTTACACAGTCCAATCATTTACACATTCAACCAGAGAGACCGAAAAAGTAATCATCGGCGGGAACTCGATGACAGCTGTCAGTGTCACCGTGACGTCAAACGTCAACTGTCAACGTTAGTGCGGTGACTCCTGAACGTGGTGAATAGTGCTGTGCGTAGTGGTTGATTATTCTCCTCTAACAGTAGTTACCAAATTAAATAGAGGGATGTAAGGAAGCAGCCTATCATCATTTCGCTCCAAGCCAACCTCTCTTGCCCGTGGTGCATCCTGCCGAATAACAAATATATCCATCACGATTGAAGGCGTAGCTAAATACCAACGATGACGGGCACGAGCGACACCGGAGCGAGAAGCTACGCCCTGCGATCGCCAACCCGCCTGCCCAGCGTGGCGATTATGGGTATATCCTCCAGATGTTTGCCCTAAGTGGTGAACAACTGGAGAGGCCTATGTCCAGCAGTGGACTGCAAAGAGCTGATGATGAGATAACTGCTCGTCATCGGCCTGTGGTATTTAGCTACGCCTTCAATCGTGATGGTTATACCGCCACCAGTCGGTTGTCAGCGCCTTTATTCGTCGTTATTCGGCAGGATGCACCACGGGCATGTGAGGGTGGCTTCGAGCGAAAAGATGGTAAGTCGCTCTCTTACATCCCAGATGGGGTGGGGATGGAGCGAGCAACTGGAGAGGCCTATGTCCAGCTGTGGACTGCAATAGCTGGCCTGTAAGGTATCTACAGACTAGACACTCACTACTGTATGTCCCTGAAGACCAGGTCCGGTTCGCTGGTGAACTCATACACGGTGTCTCCCTCAGTGCTGTACTGCAGCAGCTCCTCATCAGCGGCGACGCTAGCCTCACACAGCAGACGCTCCTCGTCCACGGTGAAGAGGGATTCGCCCTCCAAGGCCATAACTGTACTTAGGTAGACGCTGATGTCCGTTTCCTGGTGTTACCTTTTTCATATATGCGAGAGGCGGCAGACGAGCAAATGTGACGCCTGATGGTAAGCAGTCAACACCGCCCATGGACACCTTTTTTTTTTATAGTGGCTCGACATAATGGCTTCCCTACGCCTGATGGAAAGCGAAAGAGAAGCCCAAGTCGCTGTGACAACGGGCAAGTAACTGGTCAGTTACCTGTCAGTTGCCATGCCGGCCCAACCCTAACCCCCCACGAGCTCCGGAAACCCTACTCACCGGCAGAAACACGACCCGGAGGTCATTTGGCTGCGGTATTTTATAGGGTGGAGGACGGGCAGCTCATTCGACGTCCTATTATAAATCCTGAAACCATAGACAAATTGAACTCACTATTGTATGTCCCTGAAGACCAGGTCCGGTTCGCTGGTGAACTCATACACGGTGTCTCCCTCAGTGCTGTACTGCAGCAGCTCCTCATCAGCGGCGACGCTAGCCTCACACAGCAGACGCTCCTCGTCCACGGTGAAGAGGGACTCGCCCTCCAAGGCCAAGGTTCCGTACACGTCAGATTGTAGCGGGAATTGGAGATCAGTGTGGAGGGCGAGAGACGGTTCAGGTAGTGCTTGAGCGGGCGGGCGAAGCAATCGCATTTGAGGCCGTTGCCTGAAACAAAAAGAAATCTATCTTCTATACATCTATACATAATAAAAAATGTAACGAATCGCTGTCTGTACATGGAAGATATATGTGAAAAAATATTATGGGAGGCCTTTATTAATGCAA
Organism: Conogethes punctiferalis; assembly: GCA_031163375.1. Classification (NCBI taxonomy): domain Eukaryota; kingdom Metazoa; phylum Arthropoda; class Insecta; order Lepidoptera; family Crambidae; genus Conogethes; species Conogethes punctiferalis. The sequence goes on along the minus strand of CM062104.1, from coordinate 7,341,345 downwards.
TAGTACCCAAAACAATGATTTTTGGAATTTTTGTCTGTTTGTCTGTTTGTCTGTATGTTTGTGCACGCTAATCTCAAAATCGCGTATCCGATTAAGATGCGGTTATATATTGCTGGAAGCTTCCCTTAACGTTTAGTGTTTGTTTCATGTTAATCGGTCCATAAATAAAAAAGTTACGCCCATTTAACTAATCACGTCGAGCCTGCTGTACGTTTGCGCGGGTATATAAAGCGCGCCGAGATCTGCGCCGCGCCGCTGCCAGCTGCCAGGCACTGGGGTCATTAAAATCACTACCCAAGAAACTATTCCACGCGGACGAAGTCGCTGGCACAGCTAGTGTTTTAATAAAATAATAACCAAGACATGGCCACACAGCGCCATCTAGCCCAAACTTCTTCCTTGCCGATTCTTAATTGCCTGAACGCCGTTGCCGAAATTGGCAAGGAAGAATACATACATACATACATCTTGGCTTGTACTAGGTCAGCTGCACTTGGCTTGGACCAGGAGTGCCGGCCGCTTGTCATCTACGGCTGGCCAGGGCAGGCAGGGATGCGGCTGTATGCTTCGGCTGTCTGGAAGGTAGCTTGATAAGATGCTGTCTGGTAAGGTACCTTGGTAAGATGCTGTCTGGAAAGTACCTTGGTAGAAGACCGCGAGGCCGTCACTCCTGATGGCTTTCACCAGCTTATGGTGCCTTCAGGACCCTTAACCTAGAGGGAAAGGGGGGGGGGGGGGGGGTGCTGCTGTCACCCTCCACCTGTCTGATAGGTACCTTGGTAGTAGACCGCGAGGCCGTCACTCCTCCTGGCTTTCACCAGCTTATGGTGCCTTCAGGACCCTTAACCTAGAGGGAAAGGGGGGGGGGGGGGGGGGTAGATGCTGTCTGATAGGTACCTTGGTAGTAGACCGCGAGGCCGCCGCTCCTGATGGCCCTCACCAGCCGCGGCTCGAAGGTGGCGAGCTGGTTGTGCCTCACGTCCAGGACCCTCAGTCTGGACGAGCGGGAGACGCTGTCCATGGACGATGTACCTTGGGAGTAGACAGCGAGGCCGTCACTCCTGGTGATCCTCACCAGCTGGTAACGCCTCCAGGATCTTCACCTTGGAGGAGAAGCAGATGCTGTCTGGTAGTAGTTGGTAGTAGACAGCCAGGCAGTCAATGTTGGTGGTCCTCACCAGCTAGTAACGCCCCCAGGACCCTCAAGAATCCTTAGCTTGGAGGAGCGAGAGATGCTGTTCATGGGACGATGTACTTGGCAGTAGACAGCGAGGCCGTCACTCCTGATGGTCCTCACCAGCTAGTAAAACCTCCAGAACCCTCCAGGATCTTCAGCTTGGAGGAGCAGCAGATGCTGTCTGGTAAGGTACCTTGGTAAGTTGGTGGACCCTTAACCTGGAGGGGAGGGGGGGGGGCATACTGTCTGGTAGGTACCTTGGTAGTAGACGGCGAGGCCGTCACTCCTGATGGTCCTCACCAGCTATGGTGTCTCCAGGACCCTTCACCTGGAGGGGGGGGGGGGATACTGTCTGGTAGGTACCTTGGTAGTACACAGCGAGGCCGTCACTCCTGATGGTCCTCACCAGCCGCGGCTCGAAGGTGGCGAGCTGGTTGTGCCTCACGTCCAGGACCCTCAACCTCGAGGACCGGGAGATGCTGTCCATGGGGAGAGTCAGCAACGAGTTGTTCTGGAGATAAAGTTCGGTGATGTTCTGCGGCAAGTGGAATTTGGCTTCCGCTGGAAATTAAACATGTTTTTTTATCATCATCATCATAATTAACATCAGTCCACTGCTGGACATAGGCCTCTACAGTTATCCGCCACTTTGGGCAAACATCTGGAGGATGTACCCTGGCGATTATGCCACTTGGGACTGCCTATTGTGTATCTCCGGGCTAGGCTCCTCGCTCCGGTGACGCTGCTGCCGGTCGATGTGAATAAAGGTATTTTGATTTGATTTTGAAAAAAAAGGCAAAAACGGTTCAGAAGATAAAAAATACTTACAAGTCTGGATATCAAATCCTCCAAATTGTTATTCGAGAGGTCTAGTATTTCCAGTGAAGTCAGATTTCCCAAAAACATCTGAAATATAACCATACAAAATTTTTTCAATATAAAAATCATCATCATCATCATCAGCCCACATCAGTCCACTGCTGGACATAGGCCTCTCCCAAGGTTCGCCACGTGCTCGATTTTGGGGTTCTCGCATCCAGCAACTTTGAGGACGAGATAAATAGGAGAATTCAGCTAGGCTGGGCAGCGTTTGGGAAACTCCGTCGAGTCTTCACATCGTCGATCCCACAGTGCCTAAAGACGAAAGTTTCCGATCAGTGCGTTCTACCGGTTATGACATACGGAGCCGAAACGTGGACACTCACTCAATATAAAAAAAACTCCATTTTAATGTGGTGGCAATGGGACCAACAAAAATCAAAAAAATTCCAAATCATTTCCAATTAGTCCGTCTTTTAGTTTATTCAAAAATAAAAGACACGTATTTTTTTAGTTGCAAATTAAACTAAAAATTACAAAGTTATAGCCCGTTGAAATTACGCGTGACGTCACTCCTAAACTTTTGATGCCTTGTATCTTTGCTCTTGTTTATTTAAATGAGAAAAGATAATCTAATAGATGGATATAATTAGTCTTTATTAGTTAACAAGCCTATTGTTATACTCACTACTCCTAACATCATTGATGGCGTTTCCGGCTAAATTCATCTTCTTCACTTTGCTAGTGCCAAAAGTCAGGTCGAAAGTGACCACCGGTATCTCATTGTAGCTCAGGTCTACTTCTAGAAGTCTGTACGGGATCCAGGGGCTGTATGGGAACATCTTCTTGGTGAGAAAACCTATTTTATTGTGGCTTAGATTCACCTGAATATAATTAATAGCATTTTATAGCAAAAACAAACCACACACATTTTACCACTTTGGAAGAGTCTCTCGCTCAGATAGCAGTTGTTACATCATATCAGAGATGATGATAACTCTGACGCCTAAACTGGGAATGGGTATAGCTTACCCTAAGTGTTGCGGAGGCCTGATGGCAGTCGCTCTGTGTAAAAGCTTAGCCCTCGCCAAATCTCAGTTTGGGAAGCCGACCCTGAGACAATCGGGAAAAAGGCTAGGATGATGATGATGATGGAAGAGTCTCTCGCGCAAACTATTCAGTTCAGAAAAAAATGATGGTAGATCAAACCTCAACATCATTTTAAAATACCTATCCATGTATAACCTGCCCAGGAGTTGAAGAACAAATGCACCAAGTTTCGTCAAAATCCGTCCAGTAGTTTTTTTTTCTATAACGAACATACAGACAGACAGACAAAAATTTTACTGATTGCATTTTTGGCATCAGTATCGATCACTAATCACCCCTGATAGTTATTTTGAAAATATATTTAATGTACAGAATGACTTCTCTACAGATTTATTATAAGTATAGATAACTTACCATTTCTAAGGATAGACAATCGTCCAACAATCCATTTGTCTTGTTGTCAATCTTCTCTAAAGAATTGTAGGAAGATCTAACTTCCTGAATCAAAAAGCGATTAAAAATAGAATGAGGCAGATATATTACGTTAGTCGAAACGACCCGTATAAAATTTCACCTCTACTTTTAGGGGTTGGGGGCAGATAGATAGATAGATATTCTTTATTGCACAAACATGAACATTTACAGGAAAGAGTATACAAACATATCGTAGGTACAATGTAGCGGTCTTATCGCTGGGAGCGATCTCTTCCAGACAACCTTCAGGTAGAGGACAATTGCTAAAGAAAAGGGAAGGCAGTGCAAACGGTGAAAGTAAGATAAAATAAATAATATATTAAATACATAAAATAAATAATACAATATGTACAAAAATACATATTTAAAATAAACATAATAACTAGATAGATATATTCAAATTTCAAAACAAAAAAGAAGCATACCAATTTTTATTAGCGTTGGGCCTTAAATATTTCGAAAAGCCTCATACAAACTTCCACACGCCGTTTTAGGGCAGGGGGTGGATGTTTACAAAGAGGCAAAATGTCGTCGAGATTTGGCTTATCTATCCCTTGAACAATCTCCTCTTCTCTTTCCCCAGACACATACACCTTTCGTTAATAATATTGTGTCTTACCTCAAAGCCACAAGTCCTTTAAACACCTCATTGGGTATTCTCTCCAGCTGGTTGTCGCTCAGAGACAAGTCGAGCAGCTGTTGTAGACCCTTGAAGGAGTTCTGCTCTATGGTACTGATCTGGTTGCGGGACAGGTCCAGCTTGAACATCGTGGGTAGGTTGCCGAACGCTGATCTTGATAGAGATGTTAGGTTGTTCTCCTGGAATATTAACGAATTTATCTTGATTTAAGAAAAGCTTCTGATTCAATATACAAAGTTGTAATCATCATCGTCCTATCGCAGTCCAATGCTGGACATAGGCATCTCCAGTTGTTGGGGCGAAAACCTGGAGGCTTTACCCATAATCGCTACTTGGGGCAGACGGGTCGGCGATCGCAGGGCGCAGGTCTCCGCTTCAATGGTCTACTAACCATCTGCTGATACCCAGTATTTTTGTCGTGGCCACATCGTGGAATAGCCTACTTTGGAAAATGTATAATAGTGTACCTCAGGGAAGCATCATAGCACCGGATCTTATCAAGGAGTACCGCAAGGCAGTATTGTAGGCCCGAGTGTAATAAAGGAGTACCTCAAGGCAGTATCATGGGACCATATTTTATCAAGGCGCAGCCAACTTCGCGCTTAGTATTATTAAAGTAGTGTCTCAGGGCTGTATCATAGGACCAGGTGTTTTGAAGCTATCCCTCACGACAGTTATCATGGGACTGAAAGTTATAATGCTGTATGGCAGGGTATTGTCATAGCCCTTAACGTTATCAAGGAGTACCTCAAGGCAATATCATAGCACAGAATTTTATCAAGGCGTACCTGATCGTAGTGTCATAGTATCGAAAGTTTTAATGGTGTACCTCAGGGTAGTATCATAGAACCAGATGTATTGTAAGAGTACCTCAACGCAATACTATAGGACCGAGCGTCTTGAAGGGGTACTTCATGGCAGTATTATGGGAACGAATTTTATCAAGGTGTACCTCAAGGTACTGATCCAGTACCAACATTGTACACTCACCTGCAAGTACAAAACTGAAGACTGACAAATACTGAAGCCTGTCTTCGAGCATTTTCGCGGACATGTTCGGGTACATAGCACCGAGTACCATCAATGTGTACATAAGAATGGTTTTAATGCATAGGGTAACAACCTCAAGCCGTACCGCACGGTAATGTTATAGTACCCAATATGTTAACAAAGAGTACCAAAAGTTATAATGGTATACGTCAGGATAGTGTCATAGCACCTAATGACGACGTACCTCAGGGTAGTATGATAGCACCGAAAATTTTAATGGTGTATGTTAAGGTAGTATCATAGGGCCGTGTGTCTTGTAGTACTTTAAGGCAGTATTGTGGGTCTGAATTTTATCAAGGCATACTTCAGGGCACTACCCTGGAACCCAGATCATAGACTTACCTGCAAGTACAAATACTGCAGACTGGTTAACGTATTGAGCGCCTCCCAGGGCGGGCGCGTGACGCCGTTCCGGGACAGGTCTAGGACCTGCAGCGTGAGGAGGCCGCTGAAGCTGTCGCCGGCGAGCCTATCTTCGAGCATGTTCGCGGACATGTTCAGACGCAGGAGAGCGTTCATGCTCGGCCAGGTCAGTGCTCGTATCTCGGTTAGGTTGTTGTGGGCTATGTTCAGCTCGCTGTAGGAGGAAAAGACAAAGTAAATAAATAATAAACTAAAATAAATAATGAATTAACTTAAGGAGGCCTATGTTGAGCAGTTGATTGTAATAAAACAATCCAAGACATGCAATAATAGACGACACAGCGCCATCTACTCCCAAACTAAGCCTGGGCTTGTACTATGGGTGCTAGACTACGTTTTATTTTTTTTACAAATTAATGCATAGCAACACAAAGCAGTATTATAAGACAATCAATCATAGACCAGGTGTTTTGAAGGAGTACCTCAAGGCAGTGTCATGGGACCGAAAGTTATAATGGTAAGGGTAGCGTCATAGCACCGAATATTAACAAGGAGTACCTCAGGGCGGTATTTCAGGACCGAGTTTTATGAAGGAGTACGTCAAGACAGTAATATAGGATTCTAGGGTCATGAAGGCCAACTACCCCAAGCTGATGGGTACCTGGTAGATCTTGTCCAGGTAGATGTGGCTGATAATCCAGCACACAAGTAGCTATCAATGAGTACCTCAGGGCGGTATTTTAGGACCGAAGTATCACTATTGTTATGAAGGCGTACCACAAGGCATGTGTTATGGGACCGAAAGTTATCAAGGATTACCTCGGAGCTGTATCATGGGACCAGGGTATTATGAAAGGCGTACCTCAAGGCAGGGGTTTATAGCACCGAATGCTATTAGGATTACCTCAGGGCGGGTATTTTTTGGACTGAGCGTTATGAAGAGAGTACCTCAGGGCAGTATCATTAGACCAGGTGTTTTTGAGGGAGTGCCTCAAGGCAGTATCACGGCACCGATGTTATTATGGATTACCTCAGGGCTGTATCATTAGTCCAGGTGATTAGAAGGAGTGCCCTCAAGGCAGTATATAAGACTTAGTGTCATGAAGGATTACCTCAGGGGCAGTATCATAGGACCAGGGGCTTAGAAGGAGTACCTCGTGGGCAGTGTCCTGAGACCAAGTTTTATGAAGGAGTGTCCTCAAGGG
>CM062104.1:7260130-7334467 GCA_031163375.1 Conogethes punctiferalis | reverse complement strand
GCCAAACACACTTGTGCACTTTAATATCTCCTGAGTGGGTACTTGCCCAGTTTGAGGAGGATTGGCCACTATAGCTGAAATTCAGGGGAGAGTATTATACTACATATTTAACGTGATACAATATCAGTACAATAAAGTCACAGTTATGCTTAAATCACTGTTAGGTTATGTGGAATAACACAACTGAAATAGTTTGATGTCGATTGTGTAATATAGTCTTACGAGCTACCAGCAGCTTCAAAAAACGTTGTTAGTTAGTGTTAACTTAACAATAACACTTTAGTATATCTTATACCCATTGACCCGTTCGGTAGTTACGAACCCACAGACAGACAAACACCTCAAACTTATAACAGCCCCCTGTTTTGCGTCGAGGATTAAAACTATAAATATAAAGTATATTTCAAGTAGAGCACCATTCGACATCATCTCATCTATCCAAAGACAGATTTATTTCCGTCCACTTACGGAATACAAGTATTTCATTATTGGAACGCAATATTACCACACCTTATCTCAACCGAATAAGATCCAAAATCGTCTGGTAATTTCGTACAAAGATCAAACGGAGGGAACCAAAAGAAAATGTGTCTAATCTCTATAATGGTAGAGTTGATTTTGACATTACATGAAAGAACATTAGATTAATAGGATCGAAGAAGTTATTTTCTGCCTTATTGCTTATTGATTTATGTGTGAAAATAATTTATGTCGGAAGGAAAAGGTTTTCCGTAGATTACGCGTAGGCATATTGTACATACGTATAAATAGGTTCTTTTTGCATAAAATAGGAGGAAAATCTGTATAATGGTCTGTTTTTTAAATTTCTTTGTAATAAAACCTCTTTTCTGGTAAAATAAGGAGAATAAGGAGGTTTGTCAATTTGATTAGGTTTTTATACGATAGATGTTGAGAGCACATGGATGTTAAAAATAGCTATTTAGACGCCGCGGCGCGGTATAGGGATTTTTTTTCCAAACAATGATCATTACTGACAAAAGAACAAAAAAGACATTATTTTGTTTTTTCGACAAATAAACAAGCCTAAAATATTAAAACTTAATTTATATGTTGGTATACATTATGTATTGTATGGTATGAATTAATTTTATTTCGCCTCTGTTAATAGTGCAAACAATTTCTAAGTATTATGCAAAGAAATGTGGAATTTATTTTATATGATTAATAAAAATAAAAAGTAGTTTTAGTTAAGGTAACAGACCCAATAATAGTACCCCGTCAATACCGTTACTGGTAATAAATATTACATTGAAAATTGTATCAATGTAATATTTCTAAAAAAGACCTACATTGCTCCGATATCCTAAGCTAAGTAGCTTAAGCACTTGTGTTATGGGTACTACTCGTACTCGTAGAACAACGGAGCATGTGTTGGAGTTATTATGATCTCTTCTCATTCAGCCGCGGCCACACATTGGAGATATTTGCACCAACGTAACGTTTTGCGCCCAATGCACCAATGTGTGTATCGGTACTTTGACACAATGAAGACATTGAGCGCGTTAGTATTGGGCATTGGACAGTGATTGGACGCAAACTTGAATCCAAAGTGTGGCCGCGGCATAAGAGGAAGATTTTAATGCCTGTTGCATTGGGCGCAAAACGTTACGTTGGTGAAATGAAATGAAATGATGCTTTATTTCACTGGAAACAGAGTAGGTCTTATTGTAGGTATGAGATTTTTTACCATTAGGCATGTGAAATTATTTTATAATAATAATGATGAATATAATATGTAACATCTCTATTAAATAATTATTATAACATAAATAGTTTTTTTCTTAGGTCCATTAAAAATTGTCAAGCTCCATTAATTATACCAAATATCTCCGGCCGCGGCATTACACCTCCTACACCCACGCAACAAAACAGACCAGTGGTTTGTATTCTCTTCCGTCTTCCGAAAAATATTTACCGTTATATCACATCAGTCGTTATAACGACCCAAGACAGGACAACACGTACCTATATATCTTAAGCCAAATCTGATTAGCTGATTGTGCCCGCTGGGGCGGCGCGGCCCCATTGTGAGGTGCACCGTGACGTCACGGGGCCCTGCGGCTGTGTGCGGAACAAGCCGGCCGGAAGGCTTGTATTGATGTAAGTGATGTTTGCAAGGGATGGAAAGTTTCTTTAAAAATACATAGTATCTTTTTATGATAGTACCGGGTTTAGGAAGCCTTAATGGTACAAGCTTTTTGTACTTATATCTACACTAGCTGCTGCCCGCGGCTCTGCCCGCGTGAGTATTCGTATAAAACATAGTCTATGTGGTAATTCCAATGTACAAGCTATATTACTGTGAAGTTTCATTAAAATCCGTTCAGTAATTTTTGCGTGAAAGAGTAACAAACATCCATCTATCCAAACAAACTTTCGCATTTATAATATTAGTAGGATAGGAAGTAGGATAGGATAACAAACATCCATCCATCCATCTATCCAAACAAACTTTCGCATTTATAATATTAGTAGGATCTAAGTACTAAATATTATAACGAGGAAAGATTTGATTGTTTTTTTTTGGTTGTTTGCCTTGAATAGTTTCCGAAATTATATGACCGATTTGAAAAAATCTTTCACTGTTGGGCAGCTAGCTTATACTTATATCCGATGAACATAGGCTATATTAAATTATCCAAAAGGTAGGAATTCATATTAAAACATATAAATGTAAAAATACAAAAACTAAAAAAAATATAGGTAACTCAAACTTTTTTACATCGCGTACGCTGCGAAAACAATTGATTATAGAAGAAAATAATGTACTACGACTTTGCAGAACATAATTGTCTACAAAAATTATTATCTAAGTCTGTCTATGTGTTATAGTTACGTCGCAATAAACTTAAATATTCCAAGCGAAGCGAGAGCAACTGTATGCATTAAGTTACAGTCTTACAGTATACTATCTCGCGTGATAGATTATAATCTAACGGTATTTACAATTTTACGGTGTCCTATCTTAACTAATATTATAAAGCTGAAGAGTTTGTTTGTTTGTTTGTTTGAACGCGCTATTCTTAGGAACTACTGGTCCGAATTGAATTCTTTTTGTGTTGAATAGACCATTTATCGAGGAAGGCTTTAGGCTATATAACATCACGCTGCAACTATTAGGAGCGAAGAAATAATGGAAAATGTAAAAAAAAAAACGGGGAAAAAATAACTATTCCACGCGGACGAAGTCGCGAGTACAGCTAGTTATACATAAGATAAGAATAAATGCGAAAATATTCCAATCAAAGTGTCAAACTTCCAGATAATAACAGATTAAGCATTACAAAATGTGGTGAAGATAAACTGAATCGCCCCACTCCTCCCAAATTTGCACCACATGGCTGCCTTGTAGCGTGTACCTCTTTATTTTTATGGCCCTCCGACGGGTGACAGTTGTTATCCGTGTACCGATAATTCGGGGGTGGCTATAGTAGGTGCATTCACCCTACGGAGCGCTAAATGGCTTAATGTGCGATTTGATTGGTAATATTTTATTTAAATGTGTTGGATAATTAATTGTGATGATGTGTTGTTGATAATTAGATTTATATTTTACTAGCTTTTGCCCGCGACTTCGTCCGCGTGTTTAAATTTATACATACAAAAGTTTTTTCCCGCTAACTCCCGTTCCCGTGGGAATTTCTCAAAATACAGCCATAACTAAACTTTATATTTACTAAGGTACCTGCATGCCAAATTTCAAGCGTCTAACTTAAGCGGTTTAGATTTTTCATACAAAAGGATTTTCCCGCTAATTCCCGTTCCCGTGGGAATTTCGGGAATTCCTTTCTTAGTGCACCCCTACGGTACCTAAGCTACGTCCCTTCCAAATTTCAAGTGCCTACGTTTAGCCGTTTGGGCTGTGCGTTGATATGTCAGTCAGTCAGTCAGTTTCTCCTTTTATATATATAGATTAATGTGACTTTTTTATAGATAAATGGATTACTCTTTATTGCACCAGTTGGCTTAAGCCAACTGCCAAGTTTTAAAACTTGATAAACATTTGTCGTACAATTGAAGCGGTCTTATCGCTAAAAGGGATATTCTTCTAGACAACCTTTGGGTAAAAAATAGGCCAGATACATAGTGAGGTGGTGCAGTTCATATGAAGAGTTTGGATACATCTATATATATAAAAGGAGAAACTGACTGACTGACTGACTGACTGACTGACTGACTGACTGACTGACTGACTGACATATCAACGCACAGCCCAAACGGCTAAACGTAGGCACTTGAAATTTGGAAGGGACGTAGCTTAGGTACCGTAGGGGTGCACTAAGAAAGGAATTCCCGAAATTCCCACGGGAACGGGAATTAGCGGGAAAATCCTTTTGTATGAAAAATCTAAACCGCTTAAGTTAGACGCTTGAAATTTGGCATGCAGGTACCTTAGTAAATATAAAGTTTAGTTATGGCTGTATTTTGAGAAATTCCCACGGGAACGGGAGTTAGCGGGAAAAAACTTTTGTATGTATAAATTTAAACACGCGGACGAAGTCGCGGGCAAAAGCTAGTAAATGAATAAAATAAAAAATAATAAAATTGTGACAACTGAACATAAAGAGGCATATGAAAGGAGTGCAGAGATCATGTATGAAGAGATGGATGAATGTGGACGAAGCAAAAGTTGTGTGCCAGGATCGTAGCAAATGGAAGGACGTGGTCTCTGCCTACCGCTCTGGGAGAAAGGCGAGACATTATGATGATGATCCATACTAATATTATAAATGGGAAAGTGTGTGTCTGTCTGTCGGTGTGTTTGCCCTTCTTTCACGGCAAAACGGAGGGAGGAATTGAAGTGATTTTTTAAATGGAGATAGTTGAAGGGATGGGGAGTAACATAGGCTACTTTTTGAACCTTTCTAACCCCCCCACTTCCCTGAAATGGGGGGCAACGCGGGCGATGCCGCGGGCACAGCTAGTATGTATACATGATCCACAAACGTGACCAAAGTCACTTTACGGGTGTTTCGCTATTATGGTCGCCAGCCGGGTAGGTAAACCTTACCACCGGCTGGAGAAGCTAAAACCTCAAGAAGTTCCTTAGTCGATTCTCATGGCACCCACGGTAAGAAATTGGGCGTTGATTTGTATTCTTTACCAAAACCACACTGAAAGGGTGATCCTATAAGGGTTCCATTTTTTGCACACATTATCAGCCAGGAGGGTAAGCTCTACTGCTAAGAAGATGAAATCACAAAACCTTTACGACACCCCTCGTAAAGAAAAGTCTGTAATTTATATTACTTTCCCTGACCGCCTTCAAAAAGCAAGCCTACAACTTTCTCAAGGGCCGGCAACGCACCTGTGACTCGCCTGGTGTTGCGGTGTCTATGGGCTGAAGCGATCACTTACCATCAGGTGACCTTCAGGCGCGTTTACCCCAAAAAAATCGCACGAAAAGAGTGAAAAGGGTCTTTTCATTTTGTAGGGAGCCCTAAAAACAATAATTCATCATCATCATCAGCCCACATCAGTCCACTGCTGGACATAGGCCTCTCCCAATGTTCGCCACTTCAATCGGTCCCGGGCCTCTCGCATCCAGCATTTGCCAGCCGTCCTGCGCAAATCGTCACTCCACCTGGCCTGAGGGCGTCCTACACTACGTTTGCCGAGACGCGGTCTCCACTCCAGAACTCGTTTACCCCAACGGTTATCGGTTCTGCGGCTGATGTGGCCAGCCCACTGCCACTTCAGCTTGCTGATCCGGTGAGCTATGTCGGTAACTTTGGTTCTCTGCCGGATCACCTCATTTCGGATCCGATCCCGCAGAGAGACGCCGAGCATAGCCCTTACCATTTTTTTTTTTTTTTTTTGTGTTACCGGGGAAAATGCATTTAGGCATTCCCGCTGCCTGGGAGAGCAGCGGGATATGTGGGACTCATCCCGCCTCGAAGATGGAAGTGAGGCAGGAAATACCCACTAAAAACCCCGGCCCCTTCGTCATGCGCCTTAAAGGTGGTGTCGAGGGTCCTATGTATATGTCCACCAAGACATCACCGACGCAGCCTGGTCAGGACAAGCTCCAACAGGCTCCCCCTCTAGGGGGGAGTCATGGGAGTGGTCCGAAGGGTGAGCCCACTCCCATCCGACGAAGACGGGGGTCCGTGCAATGCCGGCGGCGGTGCCCCCGCACCACCTACCGGCTCGACCCCGTCAGGCGGCAAAAATGTGCGATAGATTCGCCGAGTCCGGCCACCTCTGCGACGGCGGAGCGCAGGAGCGGAAGGGTCATCCTCCCGTTCTCGCTCCGCGGCCTCCTTCTGGGACATGACAAGCATAGCCCATACCATAGCTCGCTGAGCGACCTTCAAGTTGTGGACTAGCCGAATATAAAAACAATAATTAGAACCTGTTAATCCATGACCATATCGCGACAACAACACGACAATCGTATGTCGTCACTTATGACCCCTATTTGTAAAGACCACCCTTCATTCTAATGTACTCGTAATAGAGCTTAGATTCGTTTAACAAGAACATAATTTTAGGGTCTTTCTGTTAGGGTTCCTTTAATGGGGACAAATTTGTAATTATGAGCATAAATTTACATAGTTAAATAGTTTTGTGGGACTATGTCTATATCTAGTTATATACTTTGTGGGTATAATAATAATAAATAAATAAATAATAAAATAATAAATAAATAGCAAATTCAATATAACTTTTTTTGTGTCTTGTTTTTTCGTGTCTTGTTTTTTTGTGTCTTGTTTATACTGCCTCGACATATCAGGTAACTAACCAGTTACTTGCCAGTTGTCACAGCGATTTGGGCTTCTCTTTCGCTTTCCATCAGGCGTTGGGAAGCCATTATGTCGAGCTACTATAAAAAAAAAATTAACAACAATTTCATGACACGGAACCCGCACCCTTTCCCCTAACCACGCTTCACCGACCCCAATTCACTATTCATAGGGTCCCATTGTGTGCTAATTTGTTTGTTTGTCGCCGGCTATGCACTGTGTCCGATATTGGTGCATTCACCTTAATCCCGTGTTGGTTGAATTGAACATGTGGTGTTTTTTTTGTGTATGCTGTTAAGCGTTTGTGTATTTTTGGGATAAACAGCATGGCACGTACAGTTGGTTTGAAAGGTCCCGAGTTTGATGCGTGGTTAGGTCAATTTTGACTGGCTCGGTGGCTCAATTGGTACTGACCTCTGCCTTCTGAGCCAAGGGTCTTGGGTTCGATCCCCGCACAGTACAAACATTTGTGTTCATGAACATGTCTGTTTGTATTGGTCTGGGTGTTTTCCATGTATAATATGTATTTATTTACAAAAAAAAGTATCTAAGTAAGTCTATCAGTTGTCTAGTACCCATAGTACAAGCTTCGGCTTAGTTTGGGGCTAGACGGCGCTGTGTGGCCCAGCGTGGCATGTCTTGGGTTATTTATAAATTTATTTATTTATAAGTTTCACATTAATAATTGCTGAACTTTTTTTGTACGCGAAGTTATGTGTTGAAACTGTGAAAACGGACCCCAGAGAGTGTGATCATGTAGCGTAAGAGGTAAAGTAGTTACTTTACCTCTTAGTAAAGAAGTTTTTTTAAATAAACGATCTTTATCCAACACCAATAGAAACCTTTCATCATTCTCCCTTGTATAGAACACTCATAGTTTAGGTACCAGCTAGTGTTGTACAGCGCATGCGCGGATAGGCCCCGCCTACTATGTGTGTCCACGTACCATACAGTCCATACAAAATATTTAACTATACGAGTACTAAGTATAGTATCAAGAGTGGGCTTAGGAATTTAGCGAGATTTTCTTTGGATTGTTTAAACAACGTTTTGTGTCAATTGTGTAGGAATCGAGGGATGTTTATTTGTATTAGATTTATCATCTATCTGCCATACTTATAATAAATCTGTAGAGAGGTCAATTCTGTACATTAAATATATTTTCAAAATAACTATCAGGGGGTGATTAGTGATCGATACTGATGCCAAAAATGCAATCAGTAAAGTTTTTGTCTGTCTGTAGGTATGTAAAAAAAACTACTGGACGGATTTTGACGAAACTTGGTACAATTATTCTTTATACTCCTGGGCAGGTCATAGTATGCTTTTCATCACGCTACAATCTATAGGAGCAAAGCAGTGATGGGAAGTGTTGGAAAAACGGGAGAAAATTTTATCTGTATGTTTGATCGCGCATCACGCGAATACTACTGCATGGAATTAAGTGCGGTTTTCACCAATACATTGCTAGAAGTCAAACTTAAAATTTAGGTACCATTTTATTTAAGTCCGTTATTTTTGAAATCCGATATCCATGCGTACGACGCCGCCGGCACAGCTAGTAGATAACATAAGATTTGAAATGAGACGGACACAAGTTTAATTGCCGCAAAGCATGTACAATTAATCTTGGCATTATTGAATACACGGTAAGTTCCAAATTAAAAGAAAATTAAAAGCAGTGTATAGGTACTTAAAGTTTGTGTGTTTGTATATTTGTTAAATTGTAAGGAGTAATCTCGGGATCTACTGAACCGATTTTAAAAATTCTTTCATCAATAGAAAGCCTCATTATTGCTGATTGTCATAGGTTATATATGCCCCAATGAATTGGGCACGGGCCAGCTATTAATAAATATATTGGACCGCGATAAGACATTCCTAAACTTCCCTATTCGTTCGTTTTTGCAAACCTTCCGTTTACCTGTCCGATTGAATGTATGCTTTGTAAAACCCACAATCTGACAGATGCCCGTCCGCCACAGATAATAAACCGACGCCATTTGCTTTCGGCGTCCATGTTGACGGTCGACTTGTCAGCACAAATAGATTCTTCTCTGAAAAGCTGGCACGCGCCGGTTCACACAAAAAGGCTGGGATTAGATAAATGTCGATGTTTTTTAAACTAGCTGAACCGACGTACTTAGTACCGCCGTGGTTTTGTTATTTTGATAATACGCAATGTTCGGTAAACATCATTATTTGCACATTATTGTTAACTTTTGTTCCGTAAAACACCGGTAGATGTCGCTGTGCTTAGTTACATCGCGGCATTATTACGTTTCCGTAGATCCCTAAGTAATACTGTTAATGGTTGTTATTTTGACTATCCGTACATAATAAAACGTGTTATATGCAAGGTTGGTTTTTTTTGAATAGGTCTACTTTGAATAGGGTACTTTGTCCTAATAATAACGAATCCCTACTAATATTATAAATGCGAAAGTAACTCTGTCTGTCTGTCACACTTTCCCGCTTAAACCTCTCAACCGATTTTGATGAAATTCATCACAGACAATCTTTAGACCCTGAGAAAAGACATAGGCTTAGGTTAGGGTTTGGCCGGCATGGCGGTGGCAGCTGACAGATAACTGACCAGTTACTTGCCCGTTGTCACAGCGACTTGGGCTTCTCTGTAGCTTTCCATCAGGCGCAAGGAAGCCATTATGTCGAGCTACTATAATAAAAAAAATCTGGTCGTCATAAAAAAAAGTGACGCTGTATATCGAACCAAAATGTCGATATCGACATTTCCGCTACACCGCGCGTCCCTACACACGGGGATCTAATTTGGCAAGGGCCGGTCCCTTTGTTTGCGCGAATAAATTGCTCCCTGATAATTGGCTTACGCGCCGCGCGGCGCCACTGACGGCGGCCTGTCATGTTGACGTTTAAACGTCACTGAGGCGGAAGCGGGAGCGGACATATTGTATTTTTGACAGTACGTACGTAACGGCGTTATGTTAATGGGTATACATAGATAGGTTCTTTTAATACAACTTTTTTTTATAAATACTCCTTTATTTCTCACCACAATAAATAGCATTAAATAATATCATCTTGTGATTTCAGGTCTCACTTCTTGTTTTTAACTATCCTCTAATACTCTGGTGGTCTTTTTGAGACCGCTTAAGACCGCCCAAATTGTATTTTTTTTAATTACCACTAAGGCGCAGCGTACGGCATATTTTTTGTGCGAAAGAGTCGAGTCGCGTCTGAGACATTTAAAAAGAGCGTCTAGGTCTGCCGACAGAATGATCGAAGATGTGCGTCGTGTGCGTCGAGTCTGTGAAATATCCGCGACAGATTTTTGCGCGTCGTGTGTGTTACTGCATATAATTGCAAAAAAGTGCGTCACGGATAGTCTGTCGTCTGCGCTGCTCCTAAGGCCCGCTTGATTTAAGTGGTTACCGCAGCCTATGGACGCCTGCACCCCACATACCAGGGGTACACGCGCGTTGCCGACCCTGACCCCCGGCTGCCGATGCAGCGCTCACCCCACGACCTCCGGAAACCCTTCTCACCGGCAGAAACACGACCCGGAGGTCATTTAGCTGCGGTATTCTATAGGGTAGATACTTTCCGGGAGGGTCTGGCAGCTCAGTTCGAACGAAGATTCGCTATGCGCTACGCTCCTGTAAATCGCATGACAAAGTAATCAAAATAACGAGTTTATGAAATCCGCTGTCAGTCAAGCCCCATCTTTACCCCACTCTACGGAATTTCGTTAGCCAGTTGATTTTTAAATCAACTCCGAAAGAGCGTTTAGTTAGATGTAATTTATTATAATTAGTGCAATTAGAGTCTGCGTACTGATAAAGGTTAGTTAGTGCTTAGTTTAATACATCATCATCACCAGCCTATTGCCGTCCACTGCTGGACATAGGCCTCTCCAGCTGTTCACCATTTTAGTCAAACATCTGAAGGCTTTGTCCATAATCGCCACGCTGAGCAGAAGGGTTTGGTGACGCTGCTGCCCGTCATCGGCCTGTGGTATTTAGCTACGCCTTCAATTGTGATGGTTGTACCGCCACCAGTCGGTTGCCGGCGCCTCGTTTGTTATTCGGAAGGATGCACCACGGGCAGGTGAGGATAGACAAAAACATTTGATGAGGATACACAAAAACGAGAGATAATAACAAAAACATTTTATTTTAGATTCAAACGATTTAACCAATCAACGTTCACCTCACCTTCGTCGGATGATTTTACGGCAAGACCCCGTAAAATGATCAATTTACTAAAATACATACGTTAAATAATACATTTCAACTACCGTTTGTTATATTCCGAAAGTTAATCAACTACCTAGGAAATTGATCAACTTACGATTCTTGCTATTTTCCGGTGACATTATCCGCCAGATGTTTGCCCTAAGTGGCGAACAACTGGAGAGGCCTATGTCCAGCAGTGGACTGCAATAGGCTGATGATTATGATGATGATGATTTTAGATTCTACTATGAAAACAAAAATTAAAAATGGCGATGTAGGTATAAAACGTGAATACAGAAACCTAATCTAGCAGATTTACGAAATATCTATCACAAATGGCTCAATATAAGCCTTACTTAGATAAAGATACATTTAAGATAAGCTCCATGTACACGAGAGTTTTAGATAACAGACACAAATTGTAGATAAGTGTATGAGATCATCTTTATCTTCTGTTCGCTCGGCTGAGATGATGTTTCATCGTTATCCGGAAAAATCGGTCAAGTGGGTTTTTTTTCAACAAATTCGTTACAATTTTCGTTTCGTTCGTCGTTTGTTTTTGCATTTAAGTATATGTTTGTGATATCTTCGTTGTTCTGATACCGGTATGATGTTTTTTTAAAACTGTATCGCAGGGCGTAGCCTCTCGCACCGGTGACGCTGCTGCCCGTCATCGGTATGTGGTATTTAGCTACGCCTTCAATTGTGATGGTTATACCGCCACCACCAGTCGGTTTAACAGAGCCTCGTTTGTTGTTCGGCAGGATGCACCACGGGCAGGTGAGGTTGGCTTGGGGCGAAAAGATGATAGGCTGCTTCCTTACATAAGCTAAGTATTTATCTTAAGTTAAAAAATGTGACACTCTCAATTTCAAAATCTCCCCGATCGGTAATCGAACCCAGTAATTGCCGTCACAAACTGCACTATTAATAAATCCTAAGTGCCAACAATTAGCCGACTGGTCTGTTCGCCCCTAAGCTTACTGGAGACTTTGGCTATAAATGGTTCACAGTGAATCATTAAGACAGTGAAGCTATACCTATGATAAAGCAATAAATAATTTTGAGCTTTGAATTTGAACAATAAACCAACATATAGCGCCATCTAGTAACAAGCACGTTCGATTCCGCCGCACCGTCAAGCAGATCCTCAACTGCGCTTTCCCGTCTAGGGTAAACTAAAATGTATTGCTCTGTTTTCTTCTTTTTATTGTACGGTAACATCTTATAATTTATCTAATATAGATTGAATACCTACTTGTTTTACGTATATAATATTTTTAATCATGCTGTGTGTACACATTTTTGAGTAAGAATCTAGTTCTAAGCATCTTTTCTTTTATGTTGTCAAATATCCGATTGTTACTTGTTGTGTATGCCAAAGTAAATAAATAAATAAATATAATTCTAAAAAATCTTTGGTAAAAAGTATATGGATTTTTTTGTAAATAAATAAATACATATTATACATAGCAAACACACAGATTGATACAAACAGTTCATGCACACAAATATTTGTGCTGTGCGTGCGTTCACTACCGCTGAACCAAAATGGTCCTCGTAAAATAAATGAAAACGATATTGACACTTTGGTAAGGCCGGAGATAATGTTGGAAAGCTCCCAACCCTGTAAGGATTCGTTTATTACGCTTCAAATACGAATAAAACTTCAAAATCGCAGCGTAGTTTCGAAATCGATTTAATTAAAACAAGAAACAATCAAATCTTTTCTCTTTACAATATTAGTATAGAAAGAAAACCCATTATTCGATAGAAAGAAAGCAATAAATTAGATGGACCATGGTTCCCGCTCAAAGACTTCACCTGTCAACTTCTACTTCACTGTCACTCTTTACACTGTGGCAACTGTCACAACAGGTACCTCACCGTGCCATATGGCGGGGCGATAAATGGCCCACTTATGGGACACGTAAATGAGGGGTCCCAACGTTTAGGGTCATCGGTTTCAATCGATTTTTTTTATGTCCCATAAAAGGGACAGAGATTTCACAGTCGATTTGATATGAGGATGGGTATAAGTATTGCGGGAGGAGTGAAACCCCGATGTACCAATATGGCCTTACATTTAAAAAAATCATAATGTCATCATCATCAGCCTATCGCAGTCCACTGCTGGACATAGGCCTCTCCAGTTGTTTGCCACTTTGGGTAAACACCTGGCTTTTCCCACGACTGGTGGCGGTATAACCATCACAATTGAAGGCGTAGCTAAATACCACAGGCCGATGACGGGCAGCAGCGTCACCGGAGCGAGGAGCTACGCTTTGCGATCGTCAACTCGCCTGCCCAGTGTAGCGATTATGGGTATTTCGTCCATATGTTAGCCCCAAGTGGCGAAAAACTGGAGAGGCCTATGTCCAGCAGTGGACTGCAATAGGCTGATGATGATGATGATGAAATAATCAGATGTAACAACATCACGTTAAACCAATTTGACGGATAAAACAAATTCATCATTCAGGTAGTCGTCCGTTATCCGTAGGCTAGAGTTGTTTTTCAATTTTCTTCATCATTTATCTTACATTCAAGATACAGTGAAATGGTGATTAAGTACTCGTATAACAAAGCGTTTTGTTTGATTCGGTAGGTACATGAAGAAATAAGTAATAACTGACTCGTTTTTGGCAAGTTGGCGTGAGTAAATGTAGTGCGAAGGTAAATAAATAAAATAGATATACATAATCTTCTATAGGTACTTATAACTAGCTGTGCCGGCGGCGTCGCACGCTTTGTTTTAAAAAATAGCGGACTTCCATAAAATAGTACCTAATTTTAAGTTAGACGTCTAGCAATACACTGGTGAAAACCGCGTTTAATTCCATGCAGTAGTATTCGCGTGATGCGCGATCAAACATACAGATAAAAATTTCATCCGTTTTCCCAACATTTCCCTTCACTGCTCTGCTCCTATTGATTGTAGCGTGATGAAAAGTATACTATAACCCGCCCAGGAGTATGAAGAATAATCGTACCAAGTTTCATTAAAATCCGTCCAGTAGTTTTTTTTTCTATAACGAACATACAGACAGACAGACAAAAATTTTACTGGTTGCATTTTTGGCATCAGTATCGATCACTAATCACACCCTGATAGTTATTTTGAAAATATATTTAACTAGCTGCTGCCCGCGTGAATATTCGTATAAAACATAGCCTATGTGTTATCTGATGTACAAATTATATTCCTGTAAACATTAAAATCCGTTCAGTAGTTTTTGCGTGAAAGTGGAACAAACATCCATCCATCTATCCAAACAAACTTTCGCGTTTATAATATTAGTAGGAAGTAGGATGTACAGAATTGACCTTTCTACAGATTTATTATAAGTATAGATAAATATTAATATTATTAATATTATAACTTTTGAAATTGACAGGCGCGGTAGGTTTGTCCTATTATGCCTGTCGACCTATCTTTTGGACCTCACGATACTTATCATCAAGTGGAGCGAGGTTATCCTGAACGCTCTTTATTATAAAACGCATAACATACATAATTCTGTTTCTCCCTCAAAAGTCATCTACGCCCTAATTTTTAACACTCACTTAAACTTTAACGCAAATATTTGTACCCCATTAGGGTATTGTACCATGTGTGACGTCATTAGCAGCCCCCTTCCCCCCACCCCTAACAAGCAGGGGCGCAAATGAGATTAAGCGAATTGCAAGAGGGTGCATCCATTTGAATATAATTATTGAAATTATTAGAAGAATGGGTTATAATTAGGCTTTGAGGGATGATTTAATTTTGTTTTATGGTAAGATCTACAATTTTACAATCTAGGGATGTAAGGGAGCGACCTATCACCTTTTCGCTCAATGTCACCCTCACCTGCCCGTGGTGCATCCTGCCGAACAACAAACGAGGCTCTGGCAAACCGACTGGTGGCGGTATAACCATCACGATAGTAGACGTAGCTAAATAAATACCACAGGCCGATGACGGGCAGCAGCGTCACCGGAGCGAGAAGCTACCTGACCAGCGTGGCGATTATGGGTATATCCTCCAGAAATTTGCCCTAGGTGGCCAACAACTGGAGACGCCTATGTCCAGCAGTGGACTGCAATAGGCTGATGATGATGATGGCAATTTTACAATTAACGAAAAACAGAAAAATGTTGGACTTTAGATACTTAAGAATTTTGCAACCTCCCAACCAAAAGGTACTTCCCCAAGCGTAATCGAGAATACCTGATCGTAATCGATCAGCTGCGATCATAAATACACTAGATTCAGTGATGCATACAAAAAAGAAACAAAAATATGGCTCGAGTTTACTATAGCTTCCTATCTATGAAATACATACATACTAATACAAAAATAAGGTAATGTACAAAGCGATTTCATCAATAACCATCCTTATTCCAATGAAAAAAGGTTTAGTTTTTTCTAATACGACTAATTATTTTAAGACATTTCGTTTAGCGATATCACCCAGAGCTCGTAAAATTTTATTACCCTACGTAGTCAGCGCTTAGAAATCCAACTTTATTGCAATACGTTAAAGCTTAAAACTCACTAACGTCACCTGTGAAGATGTGATTGTTTTGACTTACCACTAAAAAAATTATACGATAGAATACGGAACTCATGGAGTCGCTTTATTGATAAAAAAATTTAATTACATTACATTTGCCTTACATTTAAATTACATTAAAACTATACATTTATAATATACATTTCAAACTAACGATTTAGTGTTGCCATAATAATCATATTGTCAGTATCTATTTTATAATGATTAATTTGTAACGGACTTCAAAAAAGGAGCAGGTTCTCAATTCGTCGGTATGTATAATGTTTTTTATGTATGTTCACCGATATTTCCATTTATAGATGGATTTCATAATTTTAATAATAGAATATTATTAAATTATTTACTGCGTTCGCAGTAAATAATTTTTAAAATAATAAATTAAAAATATTCATCGATTAATTGATGATCAAACGAACTTCTTGAAGTGAAGTTCGATCGATATTATATGAGTTGTATCATTCGAAGATATAATATTTACAACGTAGTCCTTTTATCCTACAAGGCATAATCGCACGCTTTTTAGAGAGAATCGATTCTAAATCGATTGAGCTCTCAATTTTTTTTTTTTTTTGTACTACCCAATGCTACTACTACTGCCGAGCCGTCATTTCTTTAGAGTAATTTGGAGTTAGCATTTACATTTTCTATACATAGTTATAGGGTTAGGGTGGGTGGGTGTATTTATATCTTCGAATGATACAACTCATATAATATCGATCGAACTTCACTTCAAGAAGTTCGTTTGATCATCAATTATATTTCGTTGTATCATTCTTCGATATAATATTTACAACGTAGATGTTTAGAGATGGTAACTATCTAGGTGTATGTTTTAACATAAACACTAGTTTTATAGAAAATGTATATACCTATTATGAACATAATAACATTATTTGTAAATTATTAATATATGTTATTGTGATTACACAATGAACACAAAAAAGTCTTTCGTCTCAACTTATTTTAACTTATTTATGATAATAATATCTTATTAATATTATAATACATAATTATAATATGAATCACGCTAAGCATAGCCTACTATTAATCCTCTATAGGCAAGGAACATACAGCCCGAGCAAATGCACCCTCATCATTGAGAGGCCGATTATAAAATCGACTAAATGTTTCAACATTCATCTTCAGATGAATTAGACCAACCCGCTGTCTTTCTTATGGTGCTTATATCAATTCCAGCAGACTTAGCAGCCGACGTGGAAGCATGTCTTGTGCTATGAGCACCAGATACATCTAAATCGACCCCGCTTACTGACAAAACCTGCCGAATCCATCTACTGATGGTTTGAGGAGAAGCACTGGAATGTGGTTTTCTAAACGTGATTAATAATTATCGTTTCTATTTTTCGTTCTGATGTCAGATGTAACAAATAAATAATCCTCTATGGTCGTAGCTGGGCATATTCTTATGTTATCAGTAAAAATATGGTAAATGTAAAACCGGTTGATCGCGACCTGCTGCGCTTGTCTTAATAATATCTGAAACCAAAATCTTCAAACCTAAGTGGGACCGAGTAATGTGTGAAATTTTAATTAACGATAGAGTTTGTACACAAAGCCAGTAAAATAGTAAATTTTTTGGAAATTTTCTCTAGTGTTAACGTTCTATTTGGATACCAAGTAGCTACATGACTTAGGACCTGCGGGTCCCGCGTATTTGAATATTTTGGACGGGAAGGCCTTTGCCTATACATCCCCCTTAGCAAACGCTTAATTCGATCCTCTGATCCGAAATTATTTCCTAGAAGCAATGAGAGTACCGACCTATGGCTATTAATGGAACCGTAAGATGCCCCATTATGGAATATTTCAACTAAGAATGACATCACAAAAGTACTAGGAGTGTCAAAAAAGTTTAAGTTATTGTCAATACAAAACTTCCACCATAATTTATATGTTACTTCGTATTGTTTCAATGTGCTCTTAGAAACGGATGCCAATGTAAGTTCTAAAGCTACAGGCGGAGTATTTTGTCTCGGAAGGCTGCCCTGAGAGCGTTGCGACCCCCAGGATAAGCTGGCGGTTCAGTGGGTGTTGCAACCTGTAACGAGAACGTAAAAGGTCCCTTCCACGAAATATATCTACCGGAGACATTTGGCTTTAGTGCGAGAAGCAAACAAATCTATGTCGGGTTGACCCAAATTTTTTACTAGGTATCTTTTGGAAAACCCAATCCGATAGTTCCCATCAATGTTAGTTCTTCTGGATTCAATGTCTGCTTCGACATTATCGCGAGTATTAATATAATAATATGATGCGAAAAGAAGGATATCTCGGCTTTCGCACCATTGCCAAATTTCTCTCATCAGGTCATTAAGGTGAGGATGTTGAATTCCTCCAAACCGATTTATGTAATTTATAGCAGTTGTATTATCAAATCGAAGCAATATTGTGCAGCTAGTTAAATGTTTTGCAAAACATTTCAACCCCATGAAAACCGCCACTAACTATAAGCTATTAATGTGACGTAAAAGTTTTCGTCTTTCCAACCCCCGTTGACACGATCGCCGTTGCAAACCGCTCCCCAGCCAGTTTTCAACCCGTTAGTATATATATATTTCTAATGCAAAATCATTGTTTGGTTGCATACAATTATTTGAATATTATATTGCATTCCTCCAGCAACGGAGATCCGGTAAGATAGAAATATCGGATTTTATTTTTACCCCATAATTATGATATGTCTGAACGGCTAAGAATTTAAGGCGTTCTAATTTTTTGGTATATAACACCTATTAGTTGAGAAAACTCTCTTATAGTGAAATTGGACAAGAAAAGGAACTTTTCTATCAGAATTAAAAATCTTGCTTCGTTTATCTAATGGCAAGCTTAAGGTCATATCGACAGTATTATATATAAAGCCTAGAAATTTACACGATTGTTGTGGTAACAGCACACTTTTCTCAAAGTTAATAATGAACCCCCGGCTATTAAGTAACTTAAGTGTTACTTCTACGTTATGGTAACATTCAGAAAACGCAAACGCAACCTGCAAACGCAACCTATGCATGAAATATCATTAAGACATATTAGCGGACTTATGTCCTTGGCCTGCGTAAATAGTTCATAATTTCTATCATGATCTTAGAAAAAAATTCTAGGTGCGACAGATAGACCGTATGGCATGGCGCTAAACTCATACAGTTGATTAAACTCAAATCGCAAGTACTTGCGATGTAGTTGGGTAATGGGAACTAGAAATAGGCCGCCTGTATGTCAATAGTGGCTAAAAAACCTCCTTTGGATATGAGCTTAGCGAGCAGTCCTATGGTCCTCCATCTTAAAATGTTTTTTAGAGATGACTTGATAAGGTGTTTCAAACTTTAGGATAAACCTTTTTACCCTATTATGTTCGGCGCCAGGAATATATTCGAAATATACTCGTCTTCTTAAATGCTCACATTCAGATACAGCCCAAAGTTAAGTAGTTGCTGTATTGCCCGAAGACATTAGCAAGATACATGGAATAAATGATTGTCTAGGTTTATGTGAAAAAGGGATATAAACTCCCTCTGAAATCCATCTAAGGATTGTAAGATTGTTAGTAATTTTACACCAACAGTCATAAAATGCTGGATTCTTCCAGCGTGTACCTCTATGGGTGTTGATTGGTGACACGTTGCTTGTGAGGGGCTGCCGTCCGCGACTGCGGTGCTGAGGTGGTCCTGCGGCTGACTGGTGCCGAGGTGGTCCTGCGGCTGACTGGTGCCGAGGTGGTCCTGCGGCTGACTGGTGCCGAGGTGGTCCTGCGGCTGACTGGTGCCGAGGTGGTCCTGCGGTTGACTGGTGACCCCCCCCCCCCCCCCCCATGGGTGGTGGGTAACGGTGAGGGCCCATCCAGTTTCCCTGTGGTCTTTGACGACTGGTGGAGGGTTGAGAGTGTGGGATTGACGATATTGTTGACTTAATATTCGAATATTTCTTAATCTGTAAGCTCTGCTTTTCAATAGCCCTGGAAGCTTTTATTTTATCAGAAAGCTTTATCAAGACTAGGTGTAATAAACTTCTTTCTAGCCTCTGTTTCAACGAAATGTAAATCGCATAAGAGCCGACAACTATCGCTCAAATGCTTTACGGCCTGAAGCCTATCAGAGTCAGCGTCCAAGTGCAGATCTAGGCCCCTATTAAGTGCTGTGATGCCAGCACCTAGTTGCTGCTGAACGCTCTCGACCCTCTCGACTCGAGTGGGGTCGGATACGGCAGCCAAAATTTCAGGGTTTAACTTTGGAGCTTGGAGGAGCGCGTAGTTCTCGGGCACCGAGTTCTGCTTTAAAAGCTTGTTCTTAGCGTCTTTTTCCATACCCTTACGAGGAATAGGAAGCCATATCTGTGCTAAGCTATCGTGAATTTTTGGGCCCACCTTAGGAGTTCCTTCGATAACCTCACCCAACGCGGCGAGTACATCGGCGTCCAGCTCTGGCGCTGCCGCTGCTTCTTGGCGCTTGGCGCGCATTCGTCCAAAACAGGCTGGGACTGAGTATCCTTCTCGGGATCTTCCTCAATAAGTTGGCATCGCTCATTATCTTGAAAAAATAATGAGCTAATTAGGAATAGTGCGAAAACGCACATAAAAATTTGCTCACGTGAAGGCACACGGCCAACCTCCGAGCAATGCATTAGTAGCGACTATGCATATAAAGTTTATTTTACCATCATGTTAACCCACGGTTGACCTCCTGTCATCAAAAAGCAACGTTGTGTTGACCCACGGACAACCTCTACGTACTACATACTCGTATGTAAAAAGATTTATTTAAAGTTATATAGTAGGTACTTAATATTTGCACGCTTGATCGCATGGGCAAATTTTAGTGAGACTCGTACTATTTTAATACACCACATTGTTACACCTAAAATTATGCAAATAAATTTTTGATTATGATTATGATTATTAAGCTTTAGCACTGATAAAACGCACATAAAAATTTGCTCACGTGAAGGCACACGGCCAACCTCCGAGCAATGCATTAGTAGCGACTATGCATATAAAGTTTATTTTACCATCGTGTTAACCCACGGTTAACCTCCTGGCATCAAAAAGCAACGTTGTGTTGACCCACGGACAACCTCTACGTGCTACATACTCGTATGTAAAAAGATTTATTTAAGGCTTTAGCACTGATAAAACGCACATAAAAATTTACTCACGTGAAGGCACACGGCCCACCTCCGAGCAATGCATTAGTCGCGACTATGCATATAAAGTTTATTTTACCATCGTGTTAACACACGGTTAACCTCCTGGCATCAAAAAGCAACGTTGTGTTGACCCACGGACAACCTCTACGTGCTACATACTCGTATGTAAAAAGATTTATGTAAAGCTTTTAGCACTGATAAAACACATATCCGTATACTTCTTTTCGGCATTATTTAAATGCCGCTTTACGAACGGTTACGATTTTTAAACCTATGAAACGTTCGGAGCGCGCGTACTCTGCCTCGCACGAAAAAAGAATGACGGCTCGGCAGTAGTAGTAGCATTGGGTAGTACAAAAAAAAAAAAAAAATTGAGAGCTCAATCGATTTAGAATCGATTCTCTCTAAAAAGCGTGCGATTATGCCTTGTAGGATAAAAGGACTACGTTGTAAATATTATATCGAAGAATGATACAACGAAATATAATTAACAAAATATTGACAGAAACCAATAACAAATATATAATAACAATCTACGCCTTTGATTATTTCCAGATATGTCTAGTTTATCAAAATGTATTGAGCATATTGTAGAATTTTTGCAAGGTCTGTAATGGTCTTCTCTTCTTTCTTGTGCGACAATGGATATCCATTCTGCACGGCGATATGGATCAGACGAAAATCTACAATAAAATAAAAAAATAAATTAACCACTCCATAGTACATTTTGTTCCATTCACACAACCGACACTTTGGCCAAACATTGCTTGGCTCCAATGTTTGGGCAAATCGTTGGCCACATGGCAAAATATTAGTTTTTAATAGTTAAATAATGTTTTTAAGAACATTTAAATAGATTTGACACTGTACTTACCGAAAAAATGATACTCCTTCGGAAACTTTACTATTACGGTGGCTATTTTCGCAGTTTTTAAAAACACACCGAGGCATTATGGCACGTCTGAACGTTGGCTGTGGTTGGAGCTAACTAAACTCAAATAAGACCACAACTTTATTTGTGCTCTTATTTTTTGGTGCCATTTTTTAGATCGTGACACTTAATCTAGTGTATTTGTGATCGCAGTCGATCAGGGTAAGAATGGTTATACATAATGGTATTCGCTAAATTTTTTGGACTTTGTCGTATACTTAACATCAGGCAGGATGCAGGGGCCCTACTACAAAAAACGAAAACGATCGTTCATTGAACGAATCGCGTATTTGTGCCCCATAAATCCCTCTCATTTGTCCCTCCCGTGTTCGAATATACGAACTAAAATTAAACCGACTTCAAAAAAAACACAAACGACCAAAACTAAAAAGTGATAAATAACGTAAGTAATTCTATCCTTAATACATAATTATTTAAATATTACAATTATCACTTATTTTTGAAGTCGGTGCCAGCCTCTCGGTACCTAACGTAGACTGTTGTTTTGTATGACGCGCGCGGCCGGCAAATCCACACGACAATATACATTTATTTGTTTGGCTGGCACCGACTTCAAAAATAAGTGATAATTGTAATATTTAAATAATTATGTATTAAGGATAGAATTACTTACGTTATTTATCACTTTTTAGTTTTGGTCGTTTGTGTTTTTTTTGAAGTCGGTTTAATTTTTTTTTTTTAAATAATTTTATTTCACTATTTTTAGTTGCGTTAATGTGCTGTGACCTTGAATAAAGGCTAATTAATGTCCTTAAGAGTTTTACTTAGGAATGAAAAATTTTGCTTTAAGTCAAGTGAAGACTTTGCGATCTAGAATCAAGCATATCACTTACCAAATCACCTGCTCTATTAGCCCTGCATAAGTACATACTACTACCTAGTTTAATATCGACCAATGTCAGTAATGTCCCCTAACTCCTAACCGTTAAGGAGTTCTGTGGCTTCATCATCAGCACCAGATGTTGACGCCCGGAAGCATATACCTGAGTAAAATATGATTACGGAACAAAAACACCATATGAACATACAATTTTCGGTTGTTGCCCTCAATTTCTCCAGGATCCCATCATCAGACCCTGACTTGGTGATAATGGGACCACCTCGGAAGTGTCCTCTGTCGAACTGTCGAAAAATTTTTGAAATCCATCCATAATTGACGGAAATATCGGTGAACATACTTAAAAAAAAAAAAAATATTATACATACAGACGAATTGAGAACCTCCTCCTTTTTTCGAAGTCGGTTAAAAATTCGTCAACGTCGATTTTCAACAATTTAATTGATATATTAGAACACGGGAGGGACAAATGAGAGGGATTTATGGGGCTTAAATACGTGATCCGTTCAACGAACGATCGTTTTCGTTTTCTGTAGTAGGGCCCCTGTACTTTTGACGTGCTAATATGAAAAAATAAAACTCACCGCCCAACTCTGGTATCCTGTGGTAGAACATCCCGGTCCTGGCGAGCCATTCCAGCTGCATATGGTGGAGTACCCTGTCCCCGGGGTGGTGGAAGGCGGACGGCATCGGGGCCCCGGGGGGCAGCGCCCCGGGGGACAACTGGGGGTAGTTGAACAGCGCTGCCGATTGGGCCGCGACCAGCGCCGGGTTTTGGGGGAGCAGACCCGGCTTTGGGATTATACCTGGGGAAGAGTTGAGGTGTTAGAAATCTGAAAAAAACCGTTTTAATTTCCTGCAACCCACAATGGTTCGCAGTAGGGGGGATACGGGAACTCCACTATCTTTTCGCTTCCATTTCTCCAGATCATTAATTGGGAATATGCATGACTTTTTTTATGGATTTGTTGAGATCTTTTATCTTCCAGATACATAAATATCGAAGAATTTTTAAACTATTCTTTCTATTAAGCGAGTTATAAAGCGTTAAAGTTATTGCTTAGACAGAGAGATCCGACGTGGCGGATGACGTCACGTACCGTGAGCGCCGTACAAACTCCATAGAAAAATCTGTTTCGCGCGGGAGAGACGGATATATTTACTTTTCAACGATTGTATCTCGCCCATTTTTCAACCAATTTTGATTTTGTTTTCACTGTTCGTAGTAGATTTTTATCTATTTTACGATAAATTAGTAAATACATGAAACTATTTTTCATGCATATTCCCTATTTGAGTTTACTTTTATTTTCACACTAAAATGAATAAAAATAACCTAAACCATTTAGTTATTTCTGCAAATAGATTGACGAGCAATTATGCATGTCATACATTTTTTCTACTAGCACTTCAACGTGATAAGAATGAGGCCTGGTGAGAAGAAGTGCCGCAAGAAACTCATCAGTTTGCCTTTTTTTAAACCGTATACATATCATACTTTTGATGTCTTACATTTATACAATATTTGTTAAGTGCAGACGAGCAGCTCATTATGTCCTTGTGATATTATCGTCTAGGAAGTCTTGTATTTTATAATATCCTTTTTTCATTAGACATGACTTAATATGAGACTTAAAACCCACGTATTGGTAATTTAACAATATTCTGTGGTACTTCGTTAAACAATTTGACACTTAGCCCAGCAAATGAATTTCCAGTTCTATGAAGTTTGAGATTTTTTTTTTTTTTATTATTTTTTTTTATTTAATTTTATAGGTTTTTATGAAAAACACTTACAAATCGTCGAAGCTACCACCGGTTCGGAAAGCAGCATTCTACCGAGAAGATACCGGCAAGAAACTCGTGTAGTTGCTCTTTTCAAAATGGTGTTTACAATATTATTATCACATTTATACTTTTAACTACGACCACGTCATACAGTCTGGGGCCTTACAAAATTAAATTTGGAACAGCAAGTTTGTTCTTGCTTCTTGTGTTAAATTTATGGCAATCAGCATTTCTTTTGTAAAGATGTAGCAAGTATACTTATTCTTTCGTACGTGTGTAATACAGTCAAATATATGTATTGTGTATGCATATTGTAATGAATGAGATACAAAAATTTTAAGAATTTTGGCGATGAAGAAGAGTAACTACCTATCGAGTTTCTTGCCGGTTCTTCTCGGTAGAAAACGACCTTCCGAATCCGGTGGTAGGTTCATTATTTATACTTGCATTATTTGACGATTCATAATTGCTTGTCATAAGCCTTCTTGAATAAAAAAAATAAAAATATATATTTTTTTTATTACTACAGTCAAAAGCGTATTTTGTGCAAACGCCGTGTCAACTAGTTTTACATAAATACTTAAAAGAAAGTCTACTCACCAGGTCTATAGCTCTCAAACTCTTCATTCCCCCCCTCCACGCCAGGAGAGATCGGCGGACTGTAACTCCCGGACCGATTCCCATCCTCGGACCCCGGACTCCCACTCCGCGGACTGCTCTGCCCGCTCCGCGGACTCTCCGCTCTCTGCTCAAAACTCTGCCCTTGAAACTTGTCAATGGTATTCTGTTCGATCTGCGCGTCATAGTTCTCAAATCTATTAATATAGTTCTTATTTTGAATTAAAGCTAAATACTTCTGTTGCGTCATTCTATCCTGCATTGTTGTCTCTGGTTCCATGTGTCTAGAGAGTAGGGCGTCTATGCAGAAAGACTTTTTGTTCTGGCTCAATATGGTCTTCTCCTCGTCTATCTGTTTGTAGTATTTCATGTTTTTCGGGCTGCTGGAGCGGCTGCCTTGGTCTTCTATCTCTAGAGGTCTTTCCTGCTCGCTGGAATCTCGTCGGTACATAGACATTATTTGGGATGACATAGCTTACATCTTCTTTCTGAAACAAATTTAATTTAATTAGCTACCTTTTCTTCTAATAAATAAAAAAAAAATATTATACATACAGACGAATTGAGAACCTCCTCCTTTTTTTGAAGTCGGTTAAAAAGAGCATTCAGTATGAACTCACTCCACCTGTTGGTAAGCGGTCGTTAGGCGACAGGCATAACAGAACAAAACAAAATTGTCGTCCTCACCCTGAAAGCCCACTGAGATGCCGTTTCACGCCTCGCCTAAGGAACCCAGGATTGAAAGAGGAAGGAAACACATGAGGCGTCTTGAGGATAGGCATACGCGGCAAGAACGAGCAACTAAACCTCTTGGTGCGCGCTACTATCGCTACGCTAATAAGGCGCCGGAAGGTAAGTAAGTAATTGATGATTCCTATATTTATTTAATCTTGACCCCAGTGGCACATTGTTTATGCCTCAGGGTTCTTTTAAGAAGACACGGTCACCTGTCGTGATTTAGTCACCAGTAATTTTACGTGTTATTCTGGATATACCGAAATGCGAAAGAGAAAATTTATTTCCCTCACCCTAAGGACCAAAACCACTTTACGAACACGGTGGTAAATTTTAGGTATTATTAATCCTTCCGAAAAACAGACAAGACTCTGGCAACCGACTGGTGGCGGTATAACCATCACGATTGAAAGCGTAGCTAAATACCACAGACCGATGACGGGCAGCAGCGTCACCGGAGCGAGGAGCTACGCCCAAGATACTCAACCGCCGCGATTATGAGAAATCATCATTTGAATTTGAAAATTGGGGATATCAGAGTAAGTAAATGCATTTTCTAACATCAACATTTTAAATTTACCGATCACTTGAAAATCTATTTAATATCAAGTAGGTTCTAGGTACTTCGCGATTAGGTCAAGTACCCAATCAGTTGTAAGTAATATTATGCTAATTTCTAATGGAGTACAAATATTTAATAGTGTCATTAGATATACGATTTGGCACCTACAAGACATTTAAATAATCAATGTTTGCGTACTTTTATACAGGTGCTTGTAAGGTTAAGTGTATGAGACACAGGTACTGTAGCAGAGCATAGCACAACACAAGACTTTTTAGTAGAGACAGGTATATATATCCATATTCCATCCTCATCATCTCGATGGTTGGCGATCCTCCACTGTACGCTTTATGAGGAACTTCTTGCTTCGCGCGTCGGTTTTGTGGAACCAACTCTCTGCGACAGTCTTTCCGAACAGCTACGACTTGGGAGCCTTCAAGAAACGAGCGTACTTCTAATCAGGTAAAAGGCTGGCAGCGACCCCAGGACTCGATTTGAGTTACCGGTGTCACATTTGCTCGTCTGCCGCCTCTTGCATAAAAAAGATGAAATAATTTGATATAAATGTTATCTATTCCGATTTAATTGAAAATATAATTAAATTCAATTATCAAATATCAACGCGTGGCCGTTTATATCTACAGATAAGTTTAATATTATTAATATAGCGATAATAACTTTTTTATTGGCTATTTGTACGGTGATGAGAAAGTCAAACACTCCAGTGTTATCTGTGGTCGGTTAATAAAAGCGCGCCAAAATTGGGCCGAACGCTGTTGGAATGACAGGTGAGATTGTCAAATTTGACAAGCTATATAGCTATATTATGATTGATTACGAAAGTACCTAGCCTGATTTTCGGTAGGTATTCTATAGGTATAGCCATCATAATTGAAGGCGCAGCTAAATACAGGCCGATAACGGGCAGCAGCGTCACCGGAGCGAGAAGCTACGCTAAACTGTGTTAAAACTACATGGTTACATGGACATCCTGGCCATAAGGTTTTTCTTTTTATATATGTTTTTAATAAGTGTTCTGTGTCAACTACTGTGTCAACACAATTATTATAGACATCTCACGGAAGCTTGTGTCTTAATCCCAAACCTAACTCCCTAAATATTCAGATGCGATCGCCAACACGCCTGCCCAGCGTGGCGATTATGGGTATATCCTCCAGATATTTGCCCTAAGTGGCGAACACGAAACCTATGTCCAGCAGTGGACTGCGATAGGCTGATAGGTTACATTTTGGGTGCGACGGAAAAGAGAACATTCATCAAAAATATTTTCATGAATTTACTAATTAATTAAAAAACTTTGGCGATGAAAATGAGTAGGTAACTGTTGAGTTTCTTGCCGGTTCTTCTCGATAGAAAACCACTTTACGAACATGGTGGTGAATTTTATTATACTTACATAATAGGTTATTATGGCTAAAAATTAGTCCGTCTTTTAGCTTATTAAAAAATAATAGACACGTATTTTTCCTTTTTTCATTCAAATAAACAATAGCAAAGATACAAGGCATCAAAAGTTAGGAGTGGGAGTCTTTGACGTCACTCGCTCCCGTAAAAATGCCTCACCGAGTGACGTCACGCGTAATTTCAACAGGTTATAACTTTGTAATTTTTAGTCTAATTTACAAATAAAAAAATACGTGTTTTTTATTTTTGAATAAGCTAAAAGACGGACTAATTACAATTTTTAGCCATAATAGCCTATTTGTCCTTTCATAATTTGATGATTCATAAGTGCTTGTCATAAGTCTAAGTAAATAAAGATTATTTTCATTTTCAATTATTAATGGAGTGATCATCTTTTCGCTGGCCCGCCATCCACCATCACGATTGAAGGCGTAGCTAAATACCGCAGACCGATGACGGGCAGCAGCGTCACTGGAGCGAGGAGCTACGCCCTGGGATACCCAATAGTCGCTACACAGCGGCGATTATGGGTAAGCCTCCAGGTCTACGTTGTACGAGGAGGAATTCATACGACCAATAGGAACCGTTAAACCGGTCCAAAGATTCGCACAGCGCGTTTCGCCTCTACCTTCATAGTGCGAACGGCTAAACTGTAGAACTCTTTGCCGGGCTCCTTGTTCCCCGAGAGATATAATCTTCCGATGTTCAAGACGAGAGTGAACCGAATTTTGCTGGGTGGGCGCGTTCCATCGTAGACTACGATATCGCTTACCATCAGGAGAATACAGTCAAGAGCTTTTATTTCGAGTCAAAAGAAAAAACACCAAGGTTGTAGTTTGATCGCCGTCGAGACAGTTTTTTTTATAGTATAACACGGCATAATGGCTTCTCTGAGCTTGATGGAAAGCGAAAGAGAAGCCCAAGTCGCTGCGACAACGAGCAGGTGACCAGTCACCTGTCTGTTGCCACCGCCATGCATAGCTCTAAGATGATTCTTCACGCCCCGTTTAAAGGATCCCATAGGTATCGAAGGAAGGAGGAAACACATGTAGGTACTGGCAATGAGTTTCACATTTTAACGACGCGGCAAAGATAAGAATTTCCGTACTTTAAATTTAGAATTTAAACTTTTTTATCTACGACTATTTTAGAGTGTTTTTTTTAAGCTTTGTAACGGATTAAAACTTTGACAGCACAGTTCCAATAATGAATGGTTCGATTCCCGGTTGAATCAGATGATAGAGCGAGATCGATACCATTTAGAAGAGTTGTTTGGAGATATATTGCATTGGCTCTACAATTAACTTCTTTTAATTATACGTTTTATTATTTAAAAAGAAAATAAACATTTTATCACGATTTAATAATGAATGATACATTATGTAAGTAGGTATATGTATAATGCAAGAATATTGTATTTATATAAGTTTCAAAGTAGAATAAAATAACAATTTTGAATTTATAAAACGTAGGAAATATAATAAATATTTGGCCTAACTTTTTTAATTGTCACTGCCGTAAAAAAACAAAATGTTCATAAAAACTCACCTCACTCAATGAAAAAAGAAAAATAAACCGCACAACAAATTAAAAAAAAAAGGGATAACACTCTCACAAATCTCCACTCACTCGCGAACGTCAAATGAATCGAACGCCAATTTCGAATTCAAAATTGGAACGCGGCAGGGCGCCGTTCGGATACCCACCCCCGCGAAGTAGTTACTAACAACTGAATTATTTTATTAACGCGATGCCTAGCACCCATTATCATCCCATATTGTTTCGTATGTGGATACTGCTGGGCGGTACTAAGCGACCGATTTATCCTGACCTCTCATAACTTCCACTTTGCTCCAAACAAGAGCTCTTCAAACATTTGTCGGTTATTTACGCCCCACCCCGTTATGTTCTATCTCTTTCTTCATCATTCTATCTCTGTCACCCGCAAAGCAATTTACGCATGAGTTGGCGAATTCTCTCCGCCGACGACTACGACCGCAATACTAGATTTCGTTGTTTACTGAACGAAACAAGGTCCTTTTCTACTGTTTTAATGTGCTTATTTTGTTTCGCGAGATTTTCATGTATTTTTAGCGGCTACGGACGTAAATTACGCAATTTCGTTGAGTAATTCCGGAGTTAATCTTGTTATTTACTTTAAGTGTAGCAGTAATTGTCTTTATGGTTATTTCGCGAAACTTAATATTGTCGTTGGTTTTTGTACAGTACATATTAAATTATGATTTTTTTATTGGACTGGCCAAATGGCTCATTTGGTAGTGCCATTTAAGCCAAGGCTAGTAGACGGCTACAAAAAATCCCAAGTCAGTCAGCCAAGGCAACGGACAAGTAACCAAATTAATTACAATAGACTCAACAGTCATCCATAGTTGCCATAGATAGCTTTGGCTATGCACCTAAATCAATTCACGGGTGTTTCGCCAATCGTACGTTAGTTGCCAGCCAGGCGAGTAAACCACAAGAGAAGCTGAAATCTCAAAAAGGAAACCTATACGGTATCTCAAACACAAAAAAGAGACAGGGCGGTGATTTCTTTTCTTTATCCATCACCGGACGGATGTTGAATGTACTTAGTATTCAAAAGACAGAGAAATAGAGTCTGTTTTTCTTTGTTAAGAAATGTTGGTCTTTAAGTACCTAGCAATGTTTTAAGACTTCACTTAACAGTGCTTCTGTTTTATAGGTAACAGTTTATGGTCTCACCCCTTGGTTGACTGGTAGAAAATGCTATACTTCATTAAGTGAGTCATTCATACTCTCATATGCAATTAATTAAACGTACAATATAATATCAGTGTTTAATGTTTGACCTTTGCGCCAGATAAACCCGTTTTCTTTCTTTTGATAAAAAATAAATATTAAAGAATTTAGAATATAAAAAATATTTTTATTATCAATCAATAAAGATACTTCAGTTTAAAGTGTACTCAAAAATAAAATTAGGTAATATCTATTTCGTTCGTGGGATTACAGCAAAATGAATGAGAAAATTGACACCGCTATCAGTCAATGGGTTTTACCAATATTTATTGATGCGATAAACAGTTTAGAGATACTGTCGAGATGGATGAGTAATATTTGGTTAAGTTAGGAGACGCGCAAAAAATTTTTTTTTTTTATTTATTGTGGCTCGACATAATGGCTTCCCTACGCCTGATGGAAAGCGAAAGAGAAGCCCAAGTCGCTGTGACAACGGGCAAGTAACTGGTCAGTTATCTGTCAGTTGCTACCGCCATGCCGGCTCAACCCTAACCCCCCACGAGCTCCGGAAACCCTACTCACCGGCAGAAACACGACCCAGAGGTCATTTGACTGCGGTATTTTATAGGGTGGAGGTCCTTCCCCGGACGGGCGGCTCAATTCGAGCGAAGATTCGCTATGCCCTACCTCTCTTAATATAAATGTACTGCGGAAGTTGATCATAATACACTTGGTACAAGTTTTAATATTTGCATTGGTGTCGCAATGGTAAGAACAGACAATCAGAAGGCTCTTGGGCCTTAAAATAAAAAAATAAGAAATAAACCTTCTAAATCGTGTCGAGTCTGAGTGTTGTAAGAGACTCCCCCGATCATCATCTAGTATT
This sequence comes from Conogethes punctiferalis, assembly GCA_031163375.1. Classification (NCBI taxonomy): domain Eukaryota; kingdom Metazoa; phylum Arthropoda; class Insecta; order Lepidoptera; family Crambidae; genus Conogethes; species Conogethes punctiferalis. The sequence continues at coordinate 7,303,245 of CM062104.1, read as the reverse complement.
CATAGAACAAGGGAAAACCTTAGTTTGAGGCCGTGTGGTTGGTCTGTGGCATAAAAAATATATCATCATCATCATCAGCCCATTTTGCAGTCCACTTCTGGACATAGGCCTCTCTCCTGCCGGATATACACCTACCTAAGTCTAAAGCATGACGTGTCCATGGTTCGATTGCCGGTCAGCTGTATTAAATAAATAAATAGCATACAGTATTACATACATTGACCCGGTCCCATAGTAAGTAAGTAATAACTCAGACACAGAACAAACACAAATGTTCATCACACGAATGTTCCTGTGTGGGGACGATTCCACGACCCCTGGTTCAGAAGACAGGGATCACTACCAAATGGGGCACCCGGTCAGTCAAATAATTTATGAACCTGCCATCAGCATAATTATCTATGAATTGAGGCTTCATCATCAGCCTATTGCAGTCCACTGCTGGACATAGGCCTCTCCAGTTGTTTGCCACCTAGGGAAAACTTCTGGAGGATATACCCATAATCGCCACGCTGGGCAGGCGGGTTGGCGATCGTAGGGCTTAGCTTCTTGGTCCGGTGACGCTGCTGCCCGTCATCGGCCTGTGGTATTTAGCTACACCTTGTATCGTGATGGTTTTACCGCCACCAGTCAGTTTGCCAGAGCCTCGTTTATTGTTTGGCAGGATGCACCACGGGCAGGTGAGGATGGCTTGGAGCGAAAAGGTGATAGGTCGCTCCCTTACATCCAACGAATGAGAAAAACATCGCAAATAATGTTTTGATATGAATTGACTTGGGTCTTGTGTGATTATAATACTAAATTAAAACATTCTTCAACAAAATAGTCTCAGAAGCGTTACAATTGATTATTCAAAATCAAATTACAAATTTCCAACATAAAAATCGCGTTCACCTCTCGCAATTACCGTAAAAGCTTTGCGAACTAGAAAATGATCCGCGAAGTATCGTCGTTTAAATCCGAAACGAGTGTAATACTATTACCGCGATTCAGAAATCAGGGCACACCTCCGAAATCAAATTCACTCCGGTGCGATCCCAATCAGACAATTTAACCAAGAAAATTCCTACTTATAACAGCGTTTGGACACCCCGATGCGATATCCGAACGGCTCCCGTGCGAGGGAGACGCGAGATATTCTTTTTAAACGCCATTGTTTTGGGCGGGGTGGAAAGTTTTTGAGCCAATCCGACATTATGTTAGAGCGAGACGGGTATAACTTTTGTTAAGACAAAGAAAGAGTAAGACGGTGTTCTTTTTGACATGTTTACGCGTTTGAAATGAGTGGCGTAAGGATTGTGTGACAGAAAATGGTGGCTTAGAAATTTTCGTATGCTGGGGTGTAATTTCGTTTAAATAAGACTGTTTGCTTAAGTGATATTGATACTGTTGTGTTGTATGTTCTTCAATGTTGCGTAAACTTGTAGATATAGGTACCTATCTATAGACTTGCGAACTGATAGACATTCTTGATTAGAACGCCAAACGCCAAATAAAGTACAATAAAGGCAGACTTAACGCCATAAGCCACCTCCCATAGATAATCTTTGGGTAGACGATAATTAAAAGAAGGGATAAGGGGTCAATTAATTAATTCAGAAATTTAAATGAATGCGTGGCTCAAAGTTAATTAAGGGGTTATTAGACAAGACAAGTAGGTATATTAATATTTTTAATTCAATACAGACCATAAAGTTGTATAAATGAAAGATAGAATTTTAGATATAAAGAAATATTCAATAATTATACTTTATTATAATATTTTAATGATTTCTTTTTTTTTTCAAAAAAGTTCTTAAGATACCCGTTATTAGAGATTTAGAGAAATCAAGTTAAGTTATGAGTTGGAGCCGGTAGCCGGAGCTGTCTTATCTTACAAGGCTGGCTGGAAGAGATCGCTATGAGCGAAAAGACCGCCAATCTACATTGTACTTATTTCAATAAACTTATTTTTTTCCTGTAAATGGTGTACTCTTTCTACATTGACGGTTCATTGAAAAGCTTGTTTTTAAGTCTATCGATACAGACATTTTCTATTCTAACTATTCTATGCTATTAAAGAGACCAATTATTAAAAAATAACATGTCTACGCAAACATTCTCAGCACTACAAAGATAACGGCTCTAAAAAGCAAATAATTCATACTTAAACTGACATATCTGACAGCTGTCAGACGGTTTGACATCTGTCAGCGCGGCAAATGAGTAGGAAATTACGATTAGACGTAGTGATTCGGAGAGATGTATGCTTTGGTGTGATAAAATGATTAGATTTTGGGCAAAGTGTGATCGTAGATGCGATTCTAAGGTCCCTTAGAAATTATACCTACATTATATTTGTTTGCCCATACTAAAATCATGGGATGTAAGAGAGCGATCTTTTCGCTCCAAGCCACCCTCACCTGCCCGCGGTGCATCCTGCCGAATAACAAACGAGGTGCTGACAACCGACTGGTGGCGATATAACCATCACGATTGAAGGCATAGCTAAATACCACAGGCGCTACGCTCTGCGATGGCCAACCCGCCTGCCCAGCGTGACTAAGGGGAGGCCTATAGAATAGAATAGATATAGGTACTTTATTGCACACCATACAATCAACTTAAAACTAGTAAAATGGACATTAGTTGTACAATTAGGCGGCCTTATCGCTCCAAGCGATCTCTTCCAGGCAACCTTAGGGTAGAGGATAAATTAAACAGACAGGATGAGGTGAGCTATAGACTGAACAGAAATTGATGATAGTAAAACATAAATATTAAATACATGAGTAATAAATAATATACAAATATAATAAATAGATGAGTATATAATGATACACTATACATATATATAAAAAATGGCTGTCTGCCTATGTCCAGCAATGTACCTACGTTTGCAGGCCGAAGGTGATGGATGACGCATACCTATCCCCTATTCCTACCTACCCAAGGTAACAAATTTCTACCGCCATTGGTATTTTAGAGAACCCTATTCCGGTATTCGATGTGAGGATCTCTATTCTGACATCTTTGGATTATTGTCCTGGATTTGTATCAAAATAGATCTAATAAAGGCGATAACATACAATAATATCATAGATAAAGTGATCTCTTTATACGTGTACCATAGATATATATGTTGCAGTCAAAACTCTTAACCAGTCAAAAGTACTATTGACTAGCAAAATCAGTCAAAAGTACTTTTGACTGAACAGGTTGGTCAAAAGTGGTTTTGACTGAAAAATATTGGTTATTAATACTTTTGACTGCAAATTTGCGGTCAAAAGTACTTTTAACTGACGCTCTTGGTCAATAGTATTTTTAACTGCAAAAAAGTGGTGAGTGCGGGGGCGTGATCTACATAATGGGGCGTAACGGTGTGGTGGGTGCAGCCACATTCACTGTACCCTCAAAGAGCTTGCTGGGGTACACCTTAACCTGGATAATGTGGAAGACTCTGGACAGGCTGCGCACTTAGGTTGGCCGCTGTAAGTACAACCTGTCAAGGTGAGGCTTTTTAGACGCATTTGCCAATCAGTGCAGATGTGGTGTCGCTCCAAAAGCTATGGCACACCTGCTTCAGAGTCTCGCGAATACCTGTCTGCACGAAAACTTGCTGACCGCCAGACATAAAGTGATCTCAGAGTTTTGGTCTTGAGAAGAAGAGAATAGGTATGAGTAATATTAAAGTTTATTTATGAGCGTTTGTCGTTATTTTTATCGACCACCAATTTTAAGAGTTTTGACTGATACAACCAGTCAAAAGTACTTTTAACCAGCTCCATTGGGCAAAAGTACTTTTAACTGTTATTTCAGTTAAAAGTATTATTGACCAAAGCATATGGTCAAAAGTAGTTTTGACTGATTTTGCTAGTCAATAGTACTTTTGACTGGTTAAGGGTTCTGACTGCAACATATAGATAGATACTCTTAATGTACATCATAAGTAGAACAATATGACTGGCTCAGTGGCTCATTTGGTAGTAACCTCTGCCTTCTGAGCCAAGGGTCGTAGGTTCGATTCCCGCACAGTACAAACATTTATGTTCATGAACATGTCTGTTTGTATTGGTCTGGGTGATTACTATGTATATGTATTTATTTCCAAAAAAAAAAGCATCTAAGTAAGTTTATCAGTTGTCTAGTACCCATAGTACAAGCTTCGGCTTAGTTTGTGGCTAGACGGCGATGTGTGGCCCAGCGTGGCATGTCTTGGTTATTTATTTAAATAGGTTACTTGACTATTTTAAACTTTTGGCTGACCCACTGACTCATTTGGTTTGATCCCTGCCTCCTTAACCAAGGGTCGCGGGTTCGATTCCCACCCGGGAGGCTGGGACAAACATTCGTATGATGTACACTTGTGTTTGTTCTGTGTCTGGGTGTTTATATTTGTATTTAAGTATTTATTTGTGGTACCTTCGCTGTTTTGATACCCATAACACAAGCGCTTAAGCTACTTACTTGGGATCGGAGCAATATATGAAAGTTGTATGATATTTATTTATCCCATAAATTGATAAGGTACATTATTCGGCCATACAATATTCATACGTCATTTTCAGAGCCAGAAACTTGAAACTTGATGTTGATTCGATATATGTAACTTAATTGGTCTAATTAATTGAAAATTCTACCCAAAAACACCATTCAATGCAGACGAAGTCTCAGGCATAGACTAGTTCGGCCATATGGCCATTTATTTATTTAATCTTTACTGCAGAAAATAGTACAAAAAAAAGGAAACTTAATGCTAGGAGCATTATCTACCAGTCAGCCCTTAGGTCATGCAGGTCATCATCATCATCAGCCTATATACTGCAATAGTGTAGTCCACTGCTGGGCATAGGCCTCTCCAGTTGTTCGCCACTTAGGGCAAACATCTGGAGGATATGCCCATAATAGTCATGTTTTCATACAGGTCATTTTTCTCTAATAAGAAAATAAAAAAAAATTAAATTCGCATTTTGTACCTACCAATAAAGTTGAAATAAATGAATACTAAGAAATTATAGGTATTCTATGTCTTTATATTTTTTTATGAAATGATGTGAAACGGTTTGCATGAGAAAAAGCGTTTAGAGTTATCGATTTACAATGAGGTGTGAGCAAACAGCCACAGTGCAGACGAAACCAGAAACTCTAATGCATTTATTTATTTATTTAATCTTTATTGCACAAGGAAAGTACAAATGGCGGACTTAATGCCGTGTGGCATTCTCTACCAGTCAACCATTGGGCGAGCCAGAAATCTATAAAGTGGTGCGGTAATAGGCTTTCTAACAACTGCTATAATTATATCCACCTATATACAAGTAATGCACATAGCTACATATATATTTCGTATAATAATATTACATACAAAATACTTAAAATTAGAATATAATAATATACATATAAATATTTATTTCTTTATAAATAATACATAATAATAAATAATACATATATTGCATTTAGATTGCTTCATAGAAAACAAACGCTGACAAATTTTTCTTTTCTTTTTCTTTAGTACCAGTAAGGAAGTAAAGGAGCGACCTATCATATTTTCTTTTTTTTTAAAGTATCTTGTCATAATGACCTCCTAGGCCTGACGATAAACAAAAGAGAAGCCTAAGTCGCTGTGACAACGGGCAAGTAACTGGGAACCGCCATGCCGGCCCAAATTTAACCCCCCCACGCGCTCCGGAAACCCTATTCACCAGCAGAAACACGACCCGGAGGTCATTTGTCATCAAGGATTTTGATCAATTCTAACCCCAAGAAGATAAAATATTGACTGGCTCGATGGCTCATTGGGTAGTGACCTCTGCCCTCTGAGCCAAGGGTCGTGGGTTCGATTCCCGCGCAGTACAAACATTTGTGTTCATGACCTTCGAACCTTCGAAGGACCAAAAAAAATGATGATGTGGTGCCCACACTTTTGTATGATATGATGATAAGAGGGTTTAAGGGATGATAGAATCAAACCGCTCCGTTTCGAGTGTCGGTAATACACTGATTTATTGATTGATACTTATAAAAATGCTATGCTAACAAAATGATAAAGTAAAGGCGGCTTTACACTGCTACCATGTAGGGTAAAGGCACCAGTGGCCAGCCGGGTACCAGTGGTCAGCCTTTTGAGTCGTTTATTGGTCGTAAATATCAGGTATATTCGTTTTAACAAATCTCGAGTGTTTAAATAGAAACTCTGATTACTCATTGATCACTACATCACACGACAGACGCGGTGAGGGATCGAGGGGAAAAGAAATACTCGTTCAAATTTGTCGGCAAGAGCAGTAGTGTATGTCCGCCATATTTTTTATTGCACTTGGTGTTCTCCTAAGAAATACGAAAAACTATTTTAAAAGTATATAACTATTAGTTTTTGTTCACAATTGGTTTATTTATTAGTTTATCTATTAACTGGCATTGTATTTTAACGAAAATATCACCATTTAACTCATAAATTCAGGGGGCTGTTTACTGGGTACCACTTTTTTCCAAAAAATCCAGTGTCCAGCCTCCCGCGGCTGACCACTGCGTTTTTCGTAGTTAGAGTAAAAGCCAGTATTCGGCCGCATTTGAAATAACGGATCTATGCGGCTGGCCACTGGATTTAGCGTTTCCAGTACTCAGCCATTAACCTTGAGTGTATGAGAAATAAGGTTGAGTTTACAATGTACGTAGGTATTGTTTGAATAGTGGTTTTTTTATGCCTGTTACGCACTTACCCAGGCTTATATGAGTAAAATATATGTTTATTAAATTAATTCAATAGGTATTGACTACACTTACATAATTTTACTTTCTTATTTGTAGCAAAATGCCGAGACTAATACACAGATACCCTACGGAAAAACTCACTTATTTCCATGAAAGCCGTTCGAAACGTAATGTCGGTTAGGGAGGCTAGCAGATCGTTTGGTGTTCCTCGAGTGCCTACGAGTTACCTACGAGTACCCACGAGTTACCTACGAAGGCCCAAGGAAAATGGGTCCAGACTCGGTTCTTAATAAAGCAAAAGAACTTACCTTGAACTTAACTTACTTATCTTGGATTAAGAACTTAACTTACTTTGGCACTAGTGTGGTTTGTGTGGTTTTTGTGGTTTGGGTGGTACACTGTGTCTAAAAATGCATTTGCATCTGCGTGTTGACGTACACCTACTTCCTCACTATATTACTAATTAGAAAATGAACATTTAATATAAGTAACGGATTATTTATTGTCATCTCTTGCGAGAGTAGATATTTTGTAATAATTCAAGGCAATTTCGTGTCGTAAAGCTAGTACTCTTAAGTAAAATACATAATTATTCGATGAAGAATATTTATAGTTGCTTTTAATATAAATTTATGTGATTTTGGTCTCATTTTACTAAATAGTTTTAAAGGCCGAGTACTGGGTACACTAAGGCTGATTATTGGATTTTGACGGCTGACTACTGGAGAAAAGTGCCATTTTTACTTTTCATTTAAATATAACTACAACAAAGAATATTGTTGCTTTTTGTTATGTCTTATTTTGAATCTTTAATAAACGTTTAATCAATCCACGTAATGCATTTGTTTATCCATCTAAACCTGTAGAAATGCCGACCATTCAAACTTCAAAAAGCCGATTTGAGGCTGAGCACTGGTGCCTTTACCCTACGATGGCTCGTACAACATGTCTGTTTGTATTGGTCTGGGTGTTTTCTATGTATAATATGTATTTATTTACAAAAAAAATATCTAAGTAAATTTATCAGTTGTCTAGTACCCATAGTACAAGCTTCGGTTTAGTTTGGAGCTAGGTGGCGCTGTGTGGCCCAGCGTGGCAAGTCTTGGGTTATTTATTTAAAATAGGGGATGAAACTATATTCCACGCGGACGAAGTCGCGGGCACAGCTAGTTAGGTATAGTTTCTTCCCCCACAGAGCAACTGTGGCGTCAGATTAGATACGAAACACAAACATTCAGTCCATAATCTGAATTTACAAGCGGACACGCGTAAACAGAGCTGATAATTACATCGTTCCCACATTCTATTTATCGATTAACCTGTCACCGGTATTATGCTGCCACGGGAGAAGGTTAGCCTGTGAGGAAACCATGAAATCGTTATACCTACAAAGTGTCAATCGACATCTACACTAATATTTATAAAGAGGAAAGATTTGTACCTATTTTGTATGTTTGTAATGAATAGGTTCCGAAACTACAGGACCGATTTGAATAATTCATTCACTGTCGGAAAGCCACACTATCCCCGCTGAACATAGGGTATATTGTATTTATAAAAACGTTAGGGATCCGTGCTAAAAGTTTTATAATGTAACCGAAGGTGTGAAAAACGTACCAAAAAGCTATCTTTCAAGCTGACGTTTTTTGAAAACGTTACCATAGCAACCTAAACAACCCGAAGCGAAGCGAGGGCGGTTTGGCTAGTAAAAAATATACCTATACTCATGGAAGTAATTAGTAGGTACTACGTAGTACTTAATACTTGCCTATACTATATTGACGTCAACGACGACCCATAATAAATATATAGAGAGGTCAGATCTGTACATGAAATATGTTTTTAAAATGACTACGATAAGTTTAGTAGTCATTTTAAAAACATATTTGGGGGTGATTAGTGTTCGATACTGATGCCAAAAATGCAGTCAGTAAAATTTTTGTCTGTCTGTCTGTCTCTCACTCAACGGATTTTAACGAAACTTGTTACAATAATTATTGTTCATACTCCTGGGCAGGTTGTAAGTAGTATACTTTTCATCACGCTACAATCAATAGGAGCAGAGCAGTGGTGGGAAGTGTTGGGAAAACGGGAGAAATTATTATCTGAATATTTGATCGCCGCATCACGCGAAAACTACTGCATCGAATTAAATGCGGTTTTCAACAATGCATTGCTAGAGGTCTAACTTCAAATTTAGGCACCATTTTATATTAGTCCGTTATTTTTGAAACCCAATATCCACGCGTGGGACGCCGCTGGCACAGCTAGCATTAGTAAAGTTTAGTTTTTGTTATATTTTTATGTAAACTTTAATTGTGTTTTAAACGGAATAAAGTTTCTTATTAATAAAAGTCTAAATAGCTATACCGCGACCAAAAGTTACAATAATCCACAATTCCACAATATTTGCCTATGTAGATATAAATGTGTGTTTATACCAACAACCTGTTGTGTACCTACGGACAAACAGACAGACCGCGATAAGCGGTGGGAAAGTAATTGCGATTTAATGGACGATTATGGTCGTATTATACATATAATATATAACTAACTAGCTAGCTATTTAAAAAGAGGTAGGGCAAAGCGAATCTTCGCTCAAATTGAGCCGCCCGTCCGGGGAAGGACCTCCACCCTATAGAATACCGCAGCCAAATGACCTCCGAGTAGTGTTTCTGCCGGTGAGTAGGGTTTCCGGAGCTCGTGGGGGGTTAGGGTTGGGCCGGCATGGCAGTGGCAACTGACAGGTAACTGACTAGTTACGTTGTTACGGCAACTTGGGCTTCTCTTTCGCTTTCCATCAGGCGTAGGGAAGCCATTATGTCAAGCGCCATAAAAAAGCTGCGCCCCCCGGCTTTGCTCGCTTGAATATCTTTAATCTTTTAGTCAAGTCGTAGGTAACATGCAAATTAAACGTAGTTAAATAACCTATGCGAAATCACTACTCGACATAGGGTCCATATATATAAATATATCAGACAACATCACATACATTGCTCTAATCCCAAAGTAAGTAACATAAGCACTTGTGTTATGGGTATCAGAACAACGAAGGTACCACAAATAAATACTTAAATACAAATATAAACACCCAGACACGGGACAAACACAAGTGTTCATCACACGAATGTTTGTCCCGGGTGGGAATCGAACCCACGGCCCTTGGTTCAGAAGGCAGGCACTACCAATTGAGCCACCGAGCCAGTCAAAATAAAATAAAAATATTTAAAAAAAAAATACAAGGCTTTACTCATAACTTCTCTTTGCCTACATCAAGCATTCAAAACGCACACACAAAACTCTTAGACGTTAATGCTATTCATTTATCTGTGACCCTCTCGTGAATTGCTCGGAATTGTTAAAATTAATCTCTCCCGCTTCAGAACAATTCGGGAGACATTATAATCGTATTTATTTCGCGGGAGCCCAATTTGCGCGCTAAACTTCGCTCGTAAATTAGAGACGCCATTTTTGTTTTGTTGTGGCGGTGGATAGGAGGTATTTGAGACTGTTTCACCCCAGAAAAGTGGGGTGGTATCATGGACTCAGTATTACATGTAGTTTTTATACAAAATAATACATATTTGGGATGTAAGGGAGCGATCTATCATCTTTCCTCACCTGCCCGTGGTGCATCCTGCCGAATTACAAACGAGGCGCTGGCAACCGACTGGTGGCGGTATAACCATCAGGATTGAAGGCAAAGCTAAATACCACAGGCCAATGACGGGCAGCAGCGTCACCGGAGCGAGAAGTTACGCCCTGCGATCGCCAACCCGCCTGCCCAGCGTGGCGATTATGGGTATATCCTCCAGAAGTTTGCTCTAATTGGCGAACAACTGGAGAGGCCTATGTCCAGCAGTGGACTGCATTAGGCTGTTGATTGATTGAGTAAAGCGGCGATAGAAAGATAGTATTATGCAGTACGGAAATGTACTGCAATACTAACACTTCTACTACTAGCCGCTCTGCTCGAAAGTCTACCTTTACCAGTAGCCATATCAACCTACACCATAACCAAATATACCCGCTCATGTATGCACTCTCATTCACACTCTAAAACACGCACATACAGACAATACATAACACACTTATGCACCGAGGCATACAACACTCACATACAATACAAACATGCACTTACACACACACACACATACACACACAGAGAGACACACACACACACACACACACACACACACATACATACACACACACACAGAGAGAGAGAGAGAGAGAGACACACACACACACACTCATAACTGGGCACTGTTATAAAATTGTAAATTTATAAATAAATACATATCGTACTCTTAAAAATAAACTAAATTTATTAATACATAATATTACTTTAAGTACTTAGCTGCAGACTTTATTACTTAGTCCTAGAAACAAGCCTGTGGATAGAGCGAGGCACTCCCATCACAAGTGTCTACCGACTATTTACCGGGAGGCCCCGTCAACTATAATGTAACCTATAGAATACCGCAGCCAAATGACCTCCGCGTCATGTTCCTGTCGGTGAGAAGGGTTTCCGGAGCTCGTGGGGGGTCGGGGTTGGGCCGACATGGCGGTGGCCACTGACAGATAACTAAACAGTTACTTGCCCGTTGTCACAGCGACTTGGGCTTCTCTCTCGCTTTCCATCAGGCGTAGGGAAGCCATTATGTCGAGCCACTATAAAAAAAAACATGTATGGATTTTTTGGCAATAAAGTACTTTTTATTTATTATTATAAATATGCACTATAAATCCTTATCAGTGATACCCAGAAGCTCTCCGGAGTGCAAACAATGGCTACCGGGCGTTATCAGCCCCGCTAATTGACGCTAAGTGACCGTAAGTGACCATCGCAGCCGCGAGTGTGTGTCAACAAAGCCATAGATATTGGCTCATAATAATTGTGTCGCTAAATGTAGGTAAAAATACAACAGATGTGTTTTTTTTTATAGTAGCTAACATAATGGCTTCCCTACGCCTGATGGAACGCGAAAGAGAAGCCCAAGTCGCTGTGACAACGGGCAAGTAACTGGTCAGTTACCTGTCAGTTGCCACCGCCTTGCCGGCCCAACCCCAACCCCCCACGAGCTCCGGAAACCCTGCTCACCAACAGAAACACGACTCAGTGGTCATTTGACTGCGGTATTCTATAGGGTGGAGGTCCTTCCCCGGACGGGCAGCTCAATTCGAGCGAAGATTCTTGAAGAAGAGTGTGTTTTTAGTAAGTGATAAATAGGGATGCAAGAGAGCGACCTATCATCTTTTTGCTTAAAGCCAACCTCAGCTGCCAGTGCTTCCTGCCGAATAGCAAAACAAACGAGGATCTAGAAACCGACTGGCGGTTTAACCATCACGATTGAAGGCGTAGCTAAATACCACAGGCCGACGACGGGCAGCAGCGTCACCGGAGCGAGGAGCTACGCCCTACGATCGCCAACTCGACTGTTCAGTGGCAATTATTGGTAAAGTCTCCAGGTGTATGTCCAAAATATCGAACAACTGGAGAGGAATTTGTCTGCGATAGGCTGAAGAGTATTACTTCATAGCTATATTTTCTTAACCCTGTAAACTGACGATTATCTTCATCATCAGCCTATTACATTGCACTGCTGGACATAGGCCTCTCCAGTTGCTCGCCACCTAGGGCAAACATCTGTAATATATACCCATAATCGCCACGCTGAGCAGGCGGGTTGGCGATCGCAGGGCGTAGCTTCTCGGTCCGGCGACGCTGCTGCTCGTCATCTGTCTGTGGTATTTAGCTACGCCTTCAATCGTGATGGTTATACCGCCATCAGTCGGTTGCCAGCGCCTCGTTTGTTATTGGGCACGATGCACCACGGGCAGGTGAGATTGGCTTGGAGCGGAAAGATGATAGGCCGCTCCCTTACATCCCACACATAAACTGCCGATGCATTACTAAAACAAATGTACTCAGATAACACGTTATCGTATACCTAATGTAGCCACTGTTTGGGACGATTAATAGTATCGCCATTAGTGTCGGGCTGTTTGTTCAGCGTTTGTGCAATCGATAGGATTTTAGGATCAACCTTCATTTGGACCATCTACTTGTATGTCTAAAGGTTACAAACAACCACAAGATTACTTGGATGACAATATCATAAGGACATGAATCGTTCCATTAAGTCATGGAATACCCTAACAGCTCATGTGTTTCCCTCCTCTTACAACCCTGGGTTCTTTAGGCGGGGCGTGAAACGGCATCTCAGTGGGCCTTCAGGGTGAGGGCGAAAGGCGCGGTGGGTTTGTTCTGTTATGCCTGTCGACCTAACTTGTGGACCTTGCGACCGCTTACCATCAGGTGGAGTGCGAACAACGAAGGTACCACATATATAAACACCCAGACACACAAACACAAATGATCATCACACGAATGTTTGTCCCGGGTGGGGCACCTACGACCCTTGGTTCAGAAGGCAGGGGTCACTACCAATTGAGCCACCGAGCCAGTCAATATATTATGGCTATTTACTTAGTTTAGTTAATAACAAATTAAAAAATAAGCCGTCACTTAAAACCCTGCTCAAAACCCAACTCAATTTTCTTTTACCAAAATGGCGTCTCTCCTAAGGCGTGAAGACACTTCGGCGGTCTCGCAGCGAGAATTCCGTTGACTATATCTGCGAGCATAGATTATGTAGAGGAATCGGCAACAATACATAGAGCAGGCGCGATTAAAACAATTAGGCGGGAATGAAACGGAGAGCGGTTGTCAGTGGTGCAAGTCACGAGCGTTAAACTCTGGACTGCAATAGGATATTAAAAAGTGCCTTTTTTTGGTGGAAGAACGGGATGGAGAAATGTGGCGCGAATTACAGGAGGCCAACGTTCAGCAGTGGAAGGACCAGGGCTGTTGATTAATTAATAGATTGAATTAATCAGACCGGTGCAAAATGCAAGTATCGATTTACCTGTTTATACCTGGCTACCCAAGAGTTGTGACCGGAAAAGAATAGGCAGCATAACGTTTGCATATTCTATGGGCTTCATACTTTCGATTGGTATAGAATTTATCTATAGTTCATTCGCTTTAAGAAAATAGTGACCTCATCACCGACTGCCGGCCACTAGCCAATTAAAACGCTAGAAATGAAATTTAATTTCTAGCGTTTTAATTTGAATGTTTTTTTAATTTGAGTTTTAGTTTTAACGAAATGAAATTTAATTTCTAGCGTTTTAATTGGCTAGTGGCCGGCAGTCGGTGATGAGGTCACTATTTTCTTAACGCGAATGAACTATAATAATCAAACCGGTGAAATGTTTAATCATGCTTACCCCATCCAGCAAATCATACCCTGGACCAAAATTTGATCGGCAACCCACATGCATTATGTTTATTGACATATTTAATTACATATAAAATCAGTTTCATCCAATTATCGTCTCGGTGAAGGTCGTTGTATGGCGGGATCCCTTCCTATATATACGTATAGCAGGAGAATGTAAGGGAGCGACCTATCACCTTTTCGCTCCAAGCCATCCTCACCTGCCCGTGGTACATCCAGCCGAACAACAAACGAGGCTCTGGCAAACCGACTGGTGGCGGTAAAACCATCACGATAGAAGGCGTAGCTGAATACCACAGGCCGATGACGGGCAGCAGCGTCACCGGAGCGCGAAGCTACGCCCTGCGATCGCCAACCCGCCTGCCAGGCGTGGCGATTGTGGGTATGTCCTCCAGGAGTTTGCCCTGGGTGGCGAGCAACTGGAGAGGCCTATGTCCAGCAGTGGACTGCAATAGGCTGATGATGATGATGGGGCGGGAGGCTAGTACCTTATAAATTCGCCCAGTTGTCCGCTTGCTGCCGTGGTCGGGGCGGCGTCCGGGGGCGGCGGGCGCAGGGCGGGGGTGCGTTTCGGCCTGACGGCGGCTAATTTGCCGGGTAATGGCTCCCCCGGCATATCTTTAATCTGATCGCTAATTGGATGGGGAGCAGGGCCGGATTCGGTACTGGAGAGGTTTTATATTTATTTTGGCAGTTTTTACAGAGAACAGAGATGTGACAGCCTGAGAGTAGCTATAAGACAAATGTTACTAATATTATAAATGCGAGCTCTTGGGCGGTGGTTAAATGGGGATTGTCGACGACAGGCTGGTTAGAAACCATTTAGTATATTTTCTTTTGTTGTTGACGCGTTGCCATGGTGACGCGCTGCTGTTCTGTCTAAATTCTGCAACGATTTGGTTTTGTGTTATAATATTTTATTTACGTTTGTGCTTTTTACCTTTTCTTCTTGTTTAATTATTATACTCTTTTATCTTAAACCAGCCCTTTTAATTATACAGTCCACATTTGGTCCTTCTCGGTGTTTATTTCTTTTCAATTAATTTTCAAAATTTTTCTCTTGGTCAAAATTATTTTCTTGTCTTTTCAATTATGTTAACTAGGTCTAGAAGCACAAGCAGACCTCAACAAGAGGTCGTGACCCCTCTTCTCTCGGAGGAGAATGTACTCTCCGTTAAAACTCGCCGGGGGGAGGGGGACAACCAATCGTTGCCAGCTTCCAGGTCGTCCAGGCGTTCCGGGGGCACCATCCGTAAGGTGGCGGAGGCTCAACATAGAGCCAAGCTTGCCGCCATCGCCAAGCAGCGGTTAGCGGCTGAGGAAGAGTTGGCAGCCATTAGGAAGCGGCGACAGGCGGCGGAGGAGGAGGAGGCCCGCGCGAACCTCGACTTGGCTCAGGCCGAGGAGCGCTCGTCGCGACATTCCCGTTCAGGGAGGAGGTATACCGCAGCGCATGTGGACCAGCAAAACCGTGCTGGTACAAGTAAGGTAACGAACCCAACTTTTGTAGACACAGCGTGTGCGGAGCGCGCGCCGCTGATTAAAGAACCTATTCCTCTATCCTCACAGCCTCAGATGGTGACAGTTGATGTAGCACAGCTACAATCGTTAATGTCCATGAGACAAGGTGCCAGCTCTATGCCACTGCCCACATTCAGTGGTAACATTTCAGAGTGGCTGTTGTTTAATAAAACCTTTTGTGACACGAAAGCGTCTTTTTCCCCGGCCGAAAACCTTTGTCGGTTGCGAAATGCCCTCGAAGGAGAGGCACGCGAGTTGGTAGAGTCTCTGTTACTCGTCGCTGATGACCCCGAGGATGTCGTTGGAGCTCTTGAGCTATACTACGCTCAACCGGAGCAAATCGTTGCCAACGAAATCCGTTTTATTCGCGGCATGCCGCGATTGGGGAGGAGTAACAGAGATCTCGTAGCCTTAGCCAACAAGGTAAGGGGATGTGTGCGAGTCATGGACTTATTAGATAAAAACGATTATCTGTACTCACCTGAACTTTTAGACAACATTTACTCTAAATTAACACCTTTATTACAAGATAAATGGCTAGAATATGCACATTCTTCTTCTTCTAGTCAACCGAAGCTGTTCAGAATGGCGGAGTTCCTGGAGCGTGAGGCGAGGAAACGGGTTCGATTTGCTCCGTGCGACGTTGATGTGGCGCCGGCGAAGGAGGAACCTTCGGCCTCGGCACCACGTGCAGTCGTCGGACACCTCGTCGGAGACCGCCGCACTCAAGCTTCAGCTGCGTTGACGAGGACGGTACCTCCTAAAACTATTTGCCACACTGCAAAATGCTCGGACGTCAGTCTGTGTTCATTCTGCGGAGGATCCAAGCACGGCATACGATCGTGCAACAAATTCACGGTCTTGTCAGCCGAAGAGCGTTTGTCGTGGGTCCGTAAAGCAAAACATTGCTGCAGGTGCCTGAAACGCAGTCGGCACGACTGGCGCGCCTGCAAGGTGAGATGCAAGGTGTGCAGAGGATATCATCACGCACTTTTGCATAACGTGTCAAAGTGCGTGAAAGCCTCCGGTTTAGACGGCCCTCAGTCTGAAAAGGAAAACCCCAATCCATGTAAAGAGTCTGTCATAATAAATAATGCTAAGGTCAAGCCTATCGAACAAAGGGATCGCATTTCCTGGAAAGTTGTAGGAGTGATTGTCACTGGCCCGGGAGGGAAATGCGATACCTTTGCTGTCACAAGTGACAGTCTATCGTCTTCAATGATAGACTGTAGTTTGGCCAACGAATTGGGGTTGTCTGGCCGTGAAGATCGCGTTTGCAATAAGCGATCGAATGTTAAGCGTTAAGGGGTTAAATTAAAAATTGAAGTTTCGGCATTAGGGGCTAAAATTGTTCGGAGTCGTGTCATATCGCAACCGCGCAAATTGTCACCAAGCTATCGCTTTCGCCGCAATCGGTTCAAGCTGATAGTGTAAGAAGTTTTAACCATTGGGTGACATTGCCGATCAGCTCGCGTATACCAACGGGTCTCTTAGAGTACTCATTGGCATTCGCGATTGGCACTTAGACATGTGATTTTTTACGAACACATTTTACTTTTGGCCTTTTCCCAATATTCTCTGTGTCTATAACAAAACCTTTTATTATTTTTATTTTTATATACTTATAACATGTACTTATATATTTTTACCAGTTACGAAACATGTCATTTTTATGTCGATACTGGAGAGTTGTTCAATGTTGATTTTGAACTTCTCGTGATATGACTTTCTCTCATAATTTCATACCTAATTACCTACTGCTCATTTATTTGTACATCCGGTTGAAGCTACAGGCATTGATTTCAATATTGCGCTTAGTCGCTACAGCCTGTAGCATAATTTATAGTACAACCGGTAGGGCTTTAGTTTACTTGGTAACTAGTTGGGATTCTTTTATATTTTAATTACAAACTGTCTTCAATTTAATCGAAAAACACGGTAGCTTAAAAGTGTTCGTCTATTTCAGACGCAGCAGGGTACGTCCGTTACTCGCCAGTGACGTCACTGAAGATCTTCGTGTCACTTCTTCACCGTCGTGCCCGGAAGAAACTCCAGCTCAGCACAACTCCAGCTCAGCACTGCGAGCAGCGATACTTGCAGCTCGCTTCCTTATCGATACCCCTCAAGTTGTCGGCTAGAAAGGAGTCCAGACGCATCTGTTTCTTTTATCCTGGCTAAATGAAGTCGCCTTATTTTGTACGAAGACTATTTACTTCGCTTGGTTCGTTTCTACACCGTATGGGGAGGGCAGGACCGTATTCAAGCAGTCGAGGAGCTTCATAAGGGAGCATTATTTTAACCTCGGCTGAGGCCTGTCCGTTTTATTGCCGCATCGCATAGAACAATCAAGAAGCCTTCGTCCACCAACATTGCGCCGTTACTCATTACCACCGCCTGATGGGCCTGTGGAGGTAGCAGTGAAGGGCAAGCCAGCAGCATGTGCCGACAGACTGTGACTTATTTGGGGTCATCATTGAACGTATCATCATTGAAGAATTGCTGAGCTTCTCCACACCTTTTGGAAGTTTGAAGATTAGCCGGCTGCGCTGTGCACCAGAGCGTGACTCACTGTGCGGGTGACGGATGTTGCCACTGCATAACTTTTAGCGTTTTATAGCCGTAAGCTAATGAATTGTAAGGCCAGTCTGTCGTCTATTTTTTGCAGTAAGGCTGAGCCTTACGGGCGGGAGTATGTCGACGACAGGCTGGTTAGAAACCATTTAGTATATTTTCTTTTGTTGTTGACGCGTTGCCATGGTGACGCGCTGCTGTTCTGTCTAAATTCTGCAACGATTTGGTTTTGTGTTATAATATTTTATTTACGTTTGTGCTTTTTACCTTTTCTTCTTGTTTAATTATTATACTCTTTTATCTTAAACCAGCCCTTTTAATTATACAGTCCACAGGGATGTTTCCAGGGTCAAAATAATTACAATATATTTAGTCCGTATTTTAGATTATAAAAATATATTGGACACGTATTTTTCCTTTTTTCATTTAAACAAAAAATAACAAAGATACATGGCATCAAAATTTAGGAGTGGGGGTCTTTGACGTTACTTAGTGGCGAAAAAACTCCCACTCTGTGACGTCACGCGCTATTTTAACGGGCTATATCTTTGTAATTTTGGGTCTAATTTAATAATGAAAAAATACGTCTTTTATTTTTGAATAATCTAAAAGACGGACTAATTATATTTTTGACGGCAACAGGCGTAGCTAAATACCACAGTCCAAGGATGGGCAGCAGCGTCACCAGAGTGAACATCTACGCCCTGCGATCGCCAATCCACCTGCTCAGCGTAGCGATTGTGGGTAAAACCTGCACATGTTTGCCCAAAGCGGCAAACAACTGGAGTGGCCTATGTCCAGCAGTGGACTGCGATAGGCTGATGATGACTTAGTAAGGAATTATTCAAACTTACCTAATTACCAAGAGTGATGCTCCCTCCACGCAGTACGCCCTCCAAACTCCATACCTACCCATACGATTACATCATAACGAAGCAAATTGCTCCCGTCTGCCTTAAGACTCTACATAAAACGCACCAGAAGACATGACAAGATTTTTATATACATAGCGGGTAGCACTGAGCGAGGGAGATAGGTAGCTGATATGGTGGTTAAGTGTGAGAGAGACGGAGGACTGGGTAGTATTAATCAACTTGCCTTGTTCCCAATGAGTTGGCAGGGACGCAGTTAGGGGTTTGTTTTTTTTTATTTTTGGGAGTTTCAACGATTTTGCAACTACGTTTTCGTGTGGTGACGGATAAGGAAGAATACACGTCACTTTTCTTAATGATTTAAGGCACATTTTTTCATTTTTGGGGCACAACAAATAATCTTATCGTATAATTTACATATTATCAAAAAAAATTGCAGATTTTCGAGACGTAGATACTCGTAGATAATAAAATATCTAGATAAGATAATATATAGATGGATTTTTTAAAATGTAGATACCTAATCTATTTTGAATAGGCCCTTTTCTCAGAATGAGGTTCTCATTCGAATCGATCGTTTAAATTTTCTAGCTAGCTCCAAAATAGGTATATTTTGCACGTAATTTAAATGCGTACCTTATACCTACCTATTAATGAAAAGGTATGTTGGTAGGTACTAATTTTGGACCACATTCATGATTCAAGGTGTACAAAATCAGCCTGCGAGAGTTCTTAGCGACATCTATGATGTAATTCCTGTACTAATTAAGCTAGGCATTCAGGGGCGAATCATCCCTTTTCTGAATTTCATACAGGGTGGAAGGATCAGTTAGTACGAAATTCAACGTATAGATGGCGCTGATAGCTTCGCGAAGGGGTGACTAACTTAAATAGGTACTTACATTATTCTTAACATGTTGAACGCCGCGGTCATCGGCAAATAATAGCATAGTTATTCTGTAGTCTAGTTTCCCGGCAGTCAGTCTAAGGGGCTGCGCAGACGACAGACTTTGTACGATAGAGTCTGAGTCTGGGACATTTAAAAAGAGCGTCTAGGTCTGCCGACAGAATATTCGAAGATGTGCGTCGTGTGCGTTGAGTCTGTGAAATATCCGCGACAGATTTTTGCACGTCGTGTGCGTTACTGCATATAATTGCAAAAAAGAGCGTCACGGATAGTCTGTCGTCATAAAAAAACCTCTTTGGTATGGGTAAATTTGACAGTTAAGAACATTAAGGTCTTTGGGCCTTATAGACTAAAGAATTAAAACAAACTCAATTTATAGGCTAAAATCTTTAATATTAACAACGATATACTCTACATGTTATAATAAACTTCGTATAAATTACAACTCTACTTGTCATCGCCGTTTACAATCTGACAGCCAGGCTGTCAATCTGACATGTTTTTAGTTTTGACAGTTCATCTGTCAACTAACACTTTGGCTAGTGTGCTGTTTTACAACATGATTTCGACAAAATGGTATGAAAAATCAAAAGTCAATTAGCTTTTTGGCTTTTTCACAGTTTCCTCCCAGGAACTTGCACAGATTTTTCGATGCATAGCAGAAAAAACCTGTGCAAGTACTCGTATAGTCTGAAACTATTTTCAGCAAACTGACCTTAAGCACTGGTATGTGTAGAAATTGGAAGCGCGCTGTAGGTTTGCACGAAGCATTTATCAAAATGTCTCGACAAACTTTTAACGCCATCTGTTGATGTTTGCCGGAACTATGCAATTAGTTTTTTTTTGGAAAAGGTGTTTTATAATGTTTTATTAAAACACGTTTTACGATGTTCACAGCTATACAAATTAAGATTTTTCATATACATTTTTCAAAACCATATTGAAAAGCACCTAACAACGTACATCAAGATAGGTTTAGTCAATCGTGTATGTCGGAAACGTGTTTGCGAAGATTTAAAAGCTGTTAAGAATTTTTATTTTATATCGTTAATTGTAAACTGCTTTATCCATTATTAATTTTATAATACACAAAAAATGTTTTAAAAAATCCTCACTATTCTACAAACGATTTATACCTACTCATTATTCGCTATTAAACACATAACTACTTTTTTTCTATTTGGGGTAAACTAACATCAATATGTACGATTTAAATGTTTATTTTTTTAAATAAGTTATGCACAGCTCTTTCCTGAGATTATAGATCTTCCTTTCTTCTGACCAAATATACAAGAGATATTATAGTTTTTTTTTATTTGCGGTCTTTCACTCTGCTTTTTCGATGAAACGAAAGATCGAAACGACTGGAGAGAAATTAGTGGGGTAACTTATAATGCCTATTTCCCATCTGACTAGAAACATCTCGCATTCAAATTTGACATGTTTATTTTTGACACATTCATTCAAATTTGACATATTTATAGTACCTGCATATTTTTGTTCATTGCAAAATATATTTTTCGTATTTTTAGTAGTGAGCAGAATTAAGATTCTGTCAGCATAAAATAAGTAACTGGCAGTGAAGTGCCAAGCAATAATAATTAGTGATTAATGAACTGCTGTAAAAATTCATTTAAGAGCTGTGAATAATATTAAATGTATTAAAACAAAATTATAAATCTTGTACTTATTTTATCTGCTTGAATGAAACACTACGGACGCGTCAATGATTTATCACACAGAAGGGAGACTGCACTGCAATTACTGATTGATTTTAGACTTTACAAATTACAAATTATTATAAAAAGTTAAAGTACTATTACCAACGTACAAGTCAAAAAGAGACCCTTCTTTTTTGAAAACGGTTAAATTTGAACTTATTTTTGGATTTTATTTTTGTTAGTTCTGAACGCAATTTCAAAGTTTCGTATTCAATGAATTTTGAAATCTTTCTTTTTAGTAATTAACTTTTTTTATCTATACATTAACATTTGAAATTAAATTATTAATCTTTATGAGCTTTTTTTTTTACAAATTTTGGTAACATTTTGAAGTAAGTTTAAAAGTTGTGCTAATTAAATATTTTTATACAGTGTCCCCTCTGCACTATAATCACTTTAACGATTTATTTATAATCTATCCATTGTTAGTTATCCAAAGATATGTATGACTGGACTGACAGATGTCAAAAATGACACTAATTGACTAAATTCTGACATTTCGTATATGGCTTCATATAAACCCTTTTCTCTAACCAATTCATAGATTTTTTAGAAAGTGGACTGAAATAGTGGAACGTACTATCATTTCACTTAGATATAATATCAAACTATATACCTTTTTTCCAAAAAAAAAAATCTATTTCAACCGACTTAATCGTAAAAAAAGCTATGTGTGTTAGTTGACAAAGACTGTTTTCAGCTTTTTAGATACAATTTATTTTTAATTTATAAAATGACAAACTATACAATAAAAACATTTTCGAAGGGAACTTACAATTAAAACTAGGGATAAAGTACTAAATTCCGTTAAAGACTTTATAATGGGTTCCGTATGAGAGCATTTTCTACCGTCGACATTTAAGGGTGAAGTATGAAACTTTTTTCTTTATAAAGAGAGCGTTCAGGATGACCTCACTCCACCTGATGGTAAGCGGTCGTGAGGTCCAAATGTTAGGTTGACAGGCACACCAGGGCAAACCCACCGACACCGAAAACTGTCATTTCTTGCTGCCAAACTGACATTTCTTGCGACGTCAAAGATTCTTTGGAGGGTAGTAGAACGGAAAGCGTGTTCGATCTATTTTAGATCAGTTTTTGCTACGACAGTAGAAAATGCGCTTATCAGCACAAACCAGGGGCCCTACTACAAAAAATGAAAACGATCGTTCGTTGAACGGATCGCGTATTTTTGCCCCATAAATCCCTCTCATTTGTCCCTCCCGTGTTCGAATGTACTAACTAAAATTCGTCAACGTCGATTTTCAACAATTTAATTGATATATTAGAACACGGGAGGGACAAATGAGAGGGATCTAAGGGGCAAAAATACGCGATCCGTTCAACGAACGATCGTTTTCGTTTTTTGTAGTAGGGCCCCAGCATATGATCACACTTCAAAACGTTTATTATATAATTCAGACGTTGACAAACTTAACAATGTATGAAGTTTCAGCCTTAACCCTAAACCGCGTATGTATTTCTAAATCATGGATTTAGAAGTACTTCTTTAGATACAAAATTGCGCTTGTCTGTGGTATCCCAACTCCCTAACTGGTAAAGCAGTTTTCTTTGTTTTAAAGGTAAATTTAATCGAGCGTGTTCTTAACGAATTTTGATCGAAATCTGTTTAGCTGTTAATTAGATAAATGTTTTAAATGGTTTTGGACCTTGTTTCAAAGCAATACAGTTCAAAATTGTGTGACATTCATTTGTTAGTCCTGGTGAAGGGTTAAGGCATCGTTTTGTGCACTTCAAAGAAAGATCCATTGGTTATTGAAACAGACAACTTGTATATTAACTAGTGCATACCTAATTAGCGTGATCATATGACTTTATAAACAAAATAGTACGAAATATGTTTTATATGTCGGTTGCTGAGACTAAGAACAGGAGTCCTACTATGACAATCAAAAACGATCGTTTAATAGACTGATCGCGTATTTTCATACCTTAAATCCCTCACATTTGACCCTTGCGTATCCGTATATCGGGCAGCGCAGACGACAGACTATCCGTGACGCACATTTTTGCAATTATATGCAGTAACGCACACGACGCGCAAAAATCTGTCGCGGATATTTCACAGGCTCAACGCACACGACGCACATCTTCGATCATTCTGTCGGCAGACCTAGACGCTCTTTTTAAATGTCTCAGACGCAGACTCTATCGCACAAAAAGTCTGTCGTCTGCGCAGCCCCTATTACGAACTAAATTAAAATGACAATCGAACGAATGAAAAAACGATCGTTCGATGACAGATCGCGTGGTTTTGTTCCATAAATGGAAAACGATCTCTTGCGGTTCCGTCAGTCGATCTTTATGAAACTAGTTCGTATATACGAACACGGCAGGTATGAGGGAGGGATTTATGGTACAAATACACTCGATCGGTTCATCGAACGATCATTTCCGATTGTTATACTCGTAGTACCTACACTGGTGTAGTTTAATAGTTGTTTTTTAACTGCTCGTCTCTCAAAAATACACTTGTTAAGTTTTTTTAAGCTATTTACATTGTACCTCAAGACTTCTCTAGAAGTTAGACTAGATTTTAAATCACAATGAAACATATATGCTTCGTTTTTTAGCATTAGAAAATGTGTCAACAAAGAAGCAAGCGTAAATAATAACCTTTTTTAACACAAATACAACAAATTACAATACAGACCGACAAAAATGTGTGGCACGAAGCCGAATTCAGCCTAACTAACGCCTGCCCTCATACAAATGTCACTTTTGAAGTTGATTTTTGACATATTTTTCACGCTATCGCCCTTATGTCAATGTCAAACTAATAAATATTCCGTTAATGTTTGCAACTTTTGCTTCTTTAGGTCTTCTTTAGTGTATAGCAATTATAATGCGTATATTACAAAAAAATCCTTTTCTTTACTAAAAAAACGAAATTTAAGTAGGTAGATTATATTTGTAATAACAAAATCACAGTAACAATTTCACTATATATATTTTTTAACACAAAAAAGACTAGTAAGGGTTACAAAAAAAATCATATTCGTACTATTTTGTTCTTCCACATTACGACCTTACTAGAAAAAACAACGACAATCTATTATTAATAAGTAAAAAAAATTAAACAAAACAATATATATAAACTTACAATAATGTACAACTTAAGTTATTATGGGACGAAGTATGAGTATCGGCCGGGCGAAGTGTGTACTTAACTTAACCCTAAAAAGGACATAGGAATTTGAAAATTTACTTGATTTTTAACTATATTTCAATTGATTGAATGACAAAGTGCTCAATGGTTTAAATTAAATTTTTTGTACGCCTAGAGTGGCAAACAAGCCTACGACCCGCCTGATGTTAAGCGGTTACCGCAGCCTATGGACACCTGCGACACCAGGGGTATCACACGCGCGTTGCCTACCCTTTAAAAATAGGCCTGTTGCCACAAAAAAAGTAATTAATACGTCTTTTAGATTGTTTCAAAAATAAAAGACACGTATTTTTTCATTTGTAAATTAGACCAAAAGCGATAAAGATATAGCCCGTTAAAATTACGCGTGACGTCAGAGAGTGGGAGCTTTTTCGCCACTGAGTGACGTCAAAGATCCCACTGCTACATTTTGATGCCTTGTATCTTTGTTATTTTTTGTTTTAATGAAGAAGGAAAAAATACGTGTCCAATATATTTTTATAATCTAAAATACGGACTAAATAAAATGTAATTATTTTGACCCTGGAGACATCCTTATTATGAGTGTTGTAACTGCAGTTAAAGGAAATAAGTTCCCCCTAGCTACCAATGTATTACTCATATATATCGAATTGAGCCGCCCGTCCGGGGAAGGACCTCCACCCTATAGAATACCGCAGCCAAATGACCTCCGCGTCATGTTCCTGTCGGTGAGTAGGGTTTCCGGAGCTCGTGCGGGGTTGGGGTTGGGCCGACATGGCGGTGGCAACTGACAGGTAACTAAACAGTTACTTGCCGTGTTACAGCGACTTGGGCTTCTCTCTCGCTTTCCATCAGGCGTAGGGAAGCCATTATGTCGAGCCACTATAAAAAATAAGGTGCTTTTTAATGACAAGAACCAACGGGCCTGATCTGCTTGAAGGTCACCTGATGGTAAGTGATCACTTGAGCCCATAGACACCGCAACACCAGGGGAGTCACAGGTGCGTTGCCGGCCCAAGAGAAACTTGAAGTCTCACTTTTTGAAGCCTTAAATCATATCCATTTGGAAAAGTCACGAAAAACCATTGTACGTGGCAGAAAATTTGACGTTTATTCGATTGTAATAAAGTTCAAAATCGAATTTTCACATCCCTATCCCCTAAACACACTCCGCCCCGCTAAGGCAGAACGACTAAAAACGTAACGAGACTAAAACTAAAAACTAACAATTATAAAAAAGTTATTTTTTTTTACATCACATCCGGTATTCGAAGTTGGATCGCGCGACGCTCGATATTATTTTATTTCTATTAAAAATAGTAGATATCACACTACACCAGGTGGGTTTGGAATTGAACCGTATGTCGATAAAGCTTAAAGTTGAAAATGGGGGTTACTAGTCGGTTCGCAGGGATGTAAGGGAGCGACCTATCACCTTTTTGCTCCAAGCCATCCTCACCTGCCCGTGGTGCATCCTGCCGAACAACAAACGAGGCTCTGGCAAACCGACTGGTGGCGGTAAAACCATCACGATAGAAGGCGTAGCTAAATACCACAGGCCGATGACGGGCAGCAGCATCACCGGAGCTGAAGCTACGCCCTGCGATCGCCTACCCGTCTGCCCAGCGTGGCGATTATGGGTATATCCTCCAGAAGTTTGCCCTAGGTGGCGAACAACTGGAGAGGCCTATGTCCAGCGGTGGACTGCAATAGGCTGATGATGATGATGATGATGAGTCGGTTCGCACGAAATTTGTTCGCACGAACGTGCGAGACGTCCTCTCTCGATAATAAATGTTATTTTAGTAGGTGTTTCGTCCGAATGTATTTTTTAATAAATAAATACCCAAGACATGCCACGCTGTAAGGGAGCGACCTATCACCTTTTCGCTCCAAGCCATCCTCACCTGCCCGTGGTGCATCCTGCCGAACAACAAACGAGGCTCTGGCAAACCGATTGGTGGCGGTAAAACCATCACGATAGAAAGCGTAGCTAGATACCACAGGCCGATGACGGGCAGCAGCGTCACCGGAG
Organism: Conogethes punctiferalis; assembly: GCA_031163375.1. Taxonomy (NCBI): domain Eukaryota; kingdom Metazoa; phylum Arthropoda; class Insecta; order Lepidoptera; family Crambidae; genus Conogethes; species Conogethes punctiferalis. The sequence continues at coordinate 7,276,473 of CM062104.1, read as the reverse complement.
CGAGAAGCTACGCCCTGCGATCGCCAACCCGCCTGCCCAGCGTGGCGATTATGGGTATATCCTTCAGAAGTTTGCCCTAGGTGGCGAACTACTGGAGAGGCCTATGTCCAGCAGTGGACTGCAATAGGCTGATGATGATGATGATGATGCCACGCTGGGCCACCCAGCGCCATCTAGCCCCAAACTAAGCCGAAGCTTGTACTATGGGTACTAGACAACTGATAACCTTACTTAGATATTTTTTTTTGTAAATAAATACATATTATACATAGAAAACACTCAGACCAATACAAACAGACATGTTCATGAACACAAATGTTTGTACTGTGCGGGAATCGAACCCACAAACCTTGGCTCAGAAGGCATAGGTACCAAATGAGCCATCGAGCCAGTCAAATATGTATTTATTTACAAAAAAAAATTGTATCTAAGTAAGTTTATCAGTTGTCTAGCACCCATAGTACAAGCTTCGGCTTAGTTTGGGGCTAGATGGCGCTGTGTGGCCCAGCGTGGCATGTCTTGGGTTACATTTACTTCACATTTTGGGTAATACATTTCACTAACGATAAGCTTTATTTCTATACGGAACCAGTCGCGTCCCACGAGGTTTTTTTATTTATATAAAAAAAATGACTAGTTTCGAGTTCGTAGTGAGATCTCGTCGCAGAACACTTCGATATTGTGGTGGGACACACCGTATGTTGTCTATGATGCGGTTGACGAGGTTAAAAGCATAGAGTTTAACCAATTAAACGCCAGTGACGGTAATATAAGACTATGACAAAAAAAAAAATTCTGTCTTTTTTTCTCGGCGGTCAAAGGGTTAACGGTTAAAGCTTTAAGGTGATAATCAAGACATGACTACATTTGTACCGCGTACCTGATATTTCGGTGAGAATTCACTTTATAATGCCGACCCTTAACCCTTTAACCCCCAGTTATGCTTATATCTGACGATACAACATAGATATCGAATATGGTTTTCGCATTCTGAAACCAAGGTTTTCTGTTGTACTATAGAAAACATAAGATTACTATAAATATCACATACAAACGCACGGTGTGCCCCACTCTTTAGTCACTATGGAATAACATATTGTCTTGTTATGGTCACTAGATGGCGTCGTAGCTAGTTCCTTCATTTGGATTATAGATGGCGCTTTATTATTAATCTTAACCAGTAATAAGCGTACAAAGGTGTAGGGAAAGAGTTTTGTTAGCTGATTAGTTGCCTGTGGGTTACCACTGGGACCTTACTTGGTATCTATATTCTCTATGTCTGATGGAAAGCTAGAAAAAAAGGCCAAGTCGCTCCGACAAACCTTAGTTGTTCCAGTCAGTCACTATAGCCACGTGGGCCGCAAATGCGGGCATGTCTCAATTTCTTATTAATTACCCATAGTACAAGCTTCAGCTTAGTTTGGAACTAGATAAATAACCCAAGACATGCCACGCTGGGCCACACAGCGCCATCTGGCCCCAAACTAAGCCGAAGCTTGTACTATGGGTACTAGACAACTGATAAATTTACTTACATACATTTTTTTTTGTATATAAATACATATTATACATAGAAAACACCCAGACCAATACAAACAGACATGTTCATGCACACAAATGTTTGTAATGCGTGGGGATCGAACCCACGACCCTTGGCTCAGAAGGCAGAGGTCACTACCAATAGGGATGATGACTAAAAAATAATTTAATGTCCATCAGATAGATTAATGAAAAATATTGGATACGTATTTTTTATTTTGCCTCTTGTTCAAAAACTTACGAAGATACATTGATTTTAAATGTCACATGACGTCACGTTAGAGTACAAAATATACTCTAACGTGACGTAGTTAGCCCCCACTCCGTAACTTTAATGCGCTATATCTAAGTATTTTCTTGTTATTTCGACAAAACAAAAAATACGGGTCTTATATTTTTTTATTATCTAAGAGACGGACTAATTATTTTTTTCATTTTCATACCTTGTCATCATCCGTATTGAGCCACTGAGCCAGTCGCCTAGAATGTCTTGTGTTTATTTATTTATTTCAATAACTCTGCCTACGCTTTTTGTACGCATTTCACAATTATTTAAATAGGTAACTTTATATTGACTATTCTTTCGTTAACGATATTGCTTTTAGTTTTAAACGTGATTAATTAAAATTACACTAAACGTTTGGTAATAGATCAACTGACAAGATTTTTCTAAAATAAACTCAACTGTACTATACTAACACTCCTAGCGGAAAAAAAAATGAAACATAATATGTATCACATGTAACATGAGATATGTTTATTTAATTTATGTTTTTTGTTAGGCGAAATTACCAAAAACACTCCAAAAAGCTTCTTAAATTCTCCACTAGAGGCGCTAATGTAGTATTCTCACAAGTATGTACACGGCATAACAAATAAAACTTACCATTAAAATGTTATTTATACAATACGTTAACAGTTATTGTCTAAAAGATATCTTGTGTCTACGATATTATTGAAAGGCGCCATCTATTGATATTCATCTGTAAACTTTGCCCCAAGGACGCTCACTAAGTGTATATGTCGTGCAAATATAGTAGAATAGGTCATTTTATAAAAAGATCGAAAACATAATGAAATGCATATAGAACGTTCCAGCCATCTTGTGCAAATCGTCACTCCACCTGGCCTGAGGGCGTCCTACACTACGTTTGCCGAGACGCGGTCTCCACTCCAGAACTCGTTTACCCCCAACGGTTATCGGTTCTGCGGCTGATATAGTCATAAAATAAATAGGTTGTTCGTGTAATATCATGAACACACTGGACGATATAGTCAAACGTGGCTGACAAAATCGTCTATAAACCTGTACGATTTAATAATATGATCAAGTAGTTGCATATTTAATGAAAGGCGAGGCGATTCCGTTAAGTTCTTGTGCATTTCATGATGTGACCAATTCTACTATATGACCACGACATAATGTATTGATCAGGTATACGTATCTTGTTAAGGTTTAATGTAGTAATAGGCGATTATGGCTAAAAATTGTAATTAGTCCGTCTTTTAGCTTATTAAAAAATAAAAGACACGTATTTTTTTATTTGTAAATTAGACTTAAAACTACAAAGTTATAGCCCGTTGAAATTACGCGTGACGTCATTAGGCGAGGCATTTTTACGGGAGCGAGTGACGTCAAAGACTCCCACTCCTAACTTTTGATGCCTTGTATCTTTGCTATTGTTTATTTGAATGAAAGAAGGAAAAATACGTGTCTTTTATCTTAACTAATATTATAAAGCTGAAGAGTTTGTTTGTTTGAACGAGCTAATCTCAGGAACTACTGGTCCGAATTGAAAAATTCTTTTTGTGTTGAATAGACCATTCATCGAGGAAGGCTTTAGGCTATATAACATCACGCTGCGACTATTAGGAGCGAAGAAATAATGGAAAATGTAAAAAAAACGAGGAAAAATAACTATTCCACGCGGACAAAGTCGCGAGCACAGCTAGTTCTTGAATAAGCTAAAAGACGGACTAATTACAATTTGTAGCCATAATAGCCTATTTTCGTGATATTAATTACTCTATTCCGAGCATGGCCTTGGGAATAGCAAGGACTTATCAAGGTATTACTCTTGATTACGATTCTTATGTCAATGTAGTAAGGTCTATTCTTGCATAGTCATAGGGTCAGCGCAGAAAGGGTCTCTATGTCAGGTTCAAATAGTGTTGCCAATTGAGTCAAGTATCGATTATCTATCGGTAGTACCGATAGCTCATAGATAAAAATATACCGATAGTCTAATACAATCAATATTATAGATCCAATACAAGCGAAAGCGAGGTAGGTCATAGCGCATCTTCGCTCGAATTAAGTCGCCCGTCCGGGGAAGGGCCTCCACCCTATAGAATGCCGCAGCCAAATGACCTCTGGGTCGTGTTTCTGCCGGTGTAACAGACCAGTTATTTGGCCGTTGTCACAGCGACTTGGGCTTCTCTTTCGCTTTCCATCAGGCGTAGGGAAGCCATTATATGGCGCTACTATAAAAAAAAATTCAAGTGAAGATTCGCTATGCCCTACCTCGCTTCAAATTGTTAAACTACCGATAGTTAAACTACCGATTGTTAAATTAGCGATTGTTGAACTACCGATTGTTAAACTACCGATTGTTAAACAATCAAATGTTAAAGTATAGACTGTTAAAGAATCCATAGTTCAAGCAAGTATGCATTTGACTTCAATGATTACAAAGTACATTTTTGACTTGTCTTAAAAAAATCATTTCCGCTCTCTGCGCTGAACCATAGGGTATGCATTGAGTGTACGTCTATGTATGTATTGTCTGTCTGTCTGTTTGTTTAGCGACGTCCATTCCTTGTGTCCGGATGCGGTCTCCTAGGGTGGTTGAGTACTGGAAGCCAAAATATATTTGTAAATGACAGAACTGTCGTAATATTTTTTTTTAAACAATGTATGTGATATTCATTATTATTTATTGGTACATACCTGGATGTACCGGCCCGGGAGACCGTCTGCACCAGGTTCCGGGAGACATCTGGATAAAGAGACGGATGAATGATAAAGAAAGAAAGAAAAATGTTTTAAGTAATAAGTATCTACGCTCTACACATACAACACAAATTATCATGTATCATAAAAATTCACTACATATTTGAAAAATGTCTATAATAATAAGTTGCACTATTTAGTAATAATTATTTTATTTTATTTATTTTTTTATTTTCTTTATTAGAGAAACATACAGCATCATATAACACTTATGGACTAACAATAATATGGTTGACACATTAGCCTAATTAGTTTCTACAAATATATTTAGTACACATCAGTTGAATAAGAGACGCGCTAACCATTGAAAGAAAAAGGTAAACAAGGAAATGAAGAAGTCAAAATTTTGTGATAGATTTGTTTGATTTGTGATATAATAATAATAATAGAAGGATTCCAATTTGATATTTATTATCCAGTAATGCCATAGATTGTGATATTGGTATTTCAGAGCCATCTGTATCCGAAAGGCCGAGACTGTTGTCTCAGCGTCATGAGAGCTTGAGAGCCTTGGTCCAGAAGTGCCACAGATTAAGAACTTGCGAACCCTAATCCTTCAAAGCCTCCTATCTATAACTAGAGCTTGCGATCCCTGGTCCTTCAAAGCCTACTAGAGCTACTATCTACCAGTTTATCTGCCAGTCATCTGTCGCACGAGGCAAGGCGCGCGGCAGTGCAGCGCTCGTTCCTTTAGTGCTTCAGTTACGTTGAAAGCTTGTGAGCCTTGGTATTTCAGAGCCTTCTGTATCCGAGAGGCCGCGCCTGTTGCCTCAGCGTCATGAGAGGTTGTGAGCCTTGGTCCGCTAGAGAGGTAGGGCATAGCGACTCTTCGCTCGAATTGAGCCGCCCGTCCGGGGAAGGACCCCCACCCTATAGAATACCGCAGTCAAATGACCTCTGGGTCGTGTTTCTGCTGATGAGTAGGGTTTCCGGAGCTCGTGGGGGGTTAGGGTTGGGCCGGCATGGCGGTGGCAACTGACAGGTAACTGATCAGTTACTTGCTTGTTGTCACAGCGACTTGGGCTTCCCTCTCGCTTTCAATCAGGCGTAGGGAAGCCATTATGTCGAGACACTATAAAAAAAAGAGCCTCCTGTCTGTCTGCCTACCTGTCGCACGAGGCAGGGCGCGCGGCAGTGCAGCACTCGTTCTTTTAGTGCCTCAGTTACGTTGAAAGCTTGTGAGCCTTGGTATTTCAGAGCCGAGAGGCCGCGCCTGTTGTCTCAGCGTCATAGGAGGTTGTGAGCCTTGGTCCGCTAGTGCCTCCTGTCTGTCTGTCTGCCTACCTGTCGCACGAGGCAGGGCGCGCGGCAGTGCAGCGCTCGTTCTTTTAGTGCCTCAGTTACGTTGAAAGCTTGTGAGCCTTGGTATTTCAGAGCCGAGAGGCCGCGCCTGTTGTCTCAGCGTCATGAGAGGTTGTGAGCCTTGATCCGCTAGTGCCTCCTGTCTGCCTGCCTGCCTACCTGTCGCACGAGGCAGGGCGCGCGGCAGTGCAGCGCTCGTTCTTTTAGTGCCTCAGTTACGTTGAAAGCTTGTGAGCCTTGGTATTTCAGAGCCGAGAGGCCGCGCCTGTTGTCTCAGCGTCATAGGAGGTTGTGAGCCTTGATCCGCTAGTGCCTCCTGTCTGTCTGTCTGCCTACCTGTCGCACGAGGCAGGGCGCGCGGCAGTGCAGCGCTCGTTCTTTTAGTGCCTCAGTTACGTTGAAAGCTTGTGAGCCTTGGTATTTCAGAGCCGAGAGGCCGCGCCTGTTGTCTCAGCGTCATAGGAGGTTGTGAGCCTTGATCCGCTAGTGCCTCCTGTCTGTCTGTCTGCCTACCTGTCGCACGAGGCAGGGCGCGCGGCAGTGCAGCGCTCGTTCTTTTAGTGCCTCAGTTACGTTGAAAGCTTGTGAGCCTTGGTATTTCAGAGCCGAGAGGCCGCGCCTGTTGTCTCAGCGTCATAGGAGGTTGTGAGCCTTGATCCGCTAGTGCCTCCTGCCTGCCTGCCTACCTGTCGCACGAGGCAGGGCGCGCGGCAGTGCAGCGGCGCGGGCGGGCGCGCGCGGCGCTCGGGCCGCTCCGGCGAGCGCGAGCGCCGCCGCCACTCCGGCCGGTACGCGTACTCGCGCCGGTCCTGGTCTGGGGAACAATGAACACAATTGGCTATTATGGCTAGAAACTGTAATAGGCTTGTGTCCTTAAAAAATTTAATTAGTCTGTCTTCTAGATTATTCAAAAATAAAAGATACGTATTTTTTCATTTGTAAATTAGACCAAAAATTACAAAGATATAGCCCGTTAAAGTTTCGCGTGACGTCACGCCGTGCAGCATTTTGTCGCACGGCGTGACATCAAACACCCCCACTCCTAAATTTCGATGCTTTGTATCTTTGTTATTTTTTGTTTAAATGAAAAAAGGAAAAATACGGGTCCAATATATTTTTATGATTGAAAATACGGACTAAATATAATGTAAGTATTTTGACCCTGGAAACATCCCTATTAGTCCGTCTTTTAGCTTCTTGGGTTGGTGATTACCATTGTGTTAACAGGATTGGCCAGCCTAGACCCTGCGTTACCGGGTCTAGCTGTTTCCAGGGTGCGCCGCGGGGAGGCTCCTTTCTTGCACCCCAAGCTGTCTTTTAGCTTATGGGATGTAAGGGAGCGTCCGGGATCTTTTCGCTCCAAGTCACTATGAGCAAAAATCTGGAGGATGATATGCCTGTGATATTTAGCTTACGCCTTCTATCGTGATGGTTATACCGCCATCAGTCGCTTTGCCAGTGCCTCGTTAGTTGTTCGGCAGGATAGACCACGGGCAGCAGAATACAATATTCACTACATAGTACAAAACGGGGATGTAAGGGAGCGGCCTATTATCTTTTCGCTCCAAGTCAACCTCACCTGCCCGTGGTGCATCCTGCCGAACAACAAACGAGGCGCTGGCTACCGACTGGTGGCGGTATAACCATCACGATAGAAGGCGTAGCTAAATACCACAGGCCGATGACGGGCAGCAGCGTCGCCGGAGCGAGGAGCTACGCCCTGCGATCGCCAACCCGCCTGCCCAGCGTGACGATTGTGGGAACAGCCTCCAGATGTTTGCTCAAATGGCGAACGGCTAGAGAGCCCTATGTCCAGCAGTGGACTGTGGTAGGCTGATGATCAAGTCATATACTCACAAGTACTCTTGGCCTGCATACTCCTTATCGAGTTGAGGATGGCGCGCGCGGCGGAGCTGAGCTGAGTCTCGTCGTTAGATCCACTATAAATAAATAAATAAATATCAGACAACATCAAATGTGGCGGGTCGTTACACTCCCTCAAATATGGTTGAATGAAGCGATGGCTGGTACACACGTCATACTTGTGAACAGGTGCTGCCTTGGAGACTGGTCTACTCCTGATTGCCCTATATAGAGTATGTTAAGGTTAATTTTTTTTTAATCTAATTTATAATTAATTTTGTAAGGCCCCAGACTGTATGACGTGGTCGTAGTTAAAAGTATAAATGTGATAATAATATTGTAAACACCATTTTGAAAAGAGCAACTACACGAGTTTCTTGCCGGTATCTTCTCGGTAGAATGCTGCTTTTCGAACCGGTGGTAGCTTCGACGATTTGTAAGTGTTTTTCATAAAAACCGATACAAATAAATAATATTTTGACTTTGACTTTGAAAAATCACAACGCCCCCGCGATGTATTAGACAGGCAACGCCATCTCTGACCAAAACGACGTAAACCGGAGTTTAAATACATTCGGTTGACGTTCGATGTTCAAACACATACATTGCTCTTATCCCAAAGTAAGTAGCTTAAGCACTTGTGTTATGGGTATCAGAACAACGAAGGTACCACAAGTAAATACTTAAATACAAATATAAACACCCAGACACGGAACAAACACAAGTGTTCATCACACAAATGTTTGTCCCGGGTGGAAATTGAACCCACGACCCTTGGTTCAGAAGGCAGGGGTCACTACCAATTGAGCCACCGAGCCTGTCAAATTTCACCGCACATTACAAACATTTGTGTTCATGAACATGTCTGTTTGTATTGGTCTGGGTGTTTTCAATGTATAATATGTATTTATTTACAAGGAAAAATGATATCAAATTGGAAGAATGTAGCATTCTATTGGTGAAAGAATTTTTTAAATCGGCCCAGTACTTTTTGAGCGTATTCATTCATCTTAACTAATATTATAAAGCTGAAGAGTTTGTTCGTTTGAACGCGCTAATCTCAGGAACTACTGGTCCGAATTGAAATTCTTTTTGTGTTGAATAGACCATCCATTTATCGAGGAAGGCTTCAGGCTATATAACATCTTGCTGCAACTATTAGGAGCGAAGAAATAATGGAAAATGGAAAATGAAAAAAAAAACGGGGATAAAAGAACTATTCCACGCGGACGAAGTCCCGAGCACAGCTAGTTCATTATGAACATACAAAAATAGTTACATACAAATCTTGCCTCTATAGAATATTAGTGTTAAAGTTTAAAGTTAAACTTGGGCGTGAGATGTTACAAACACAACCCAAACAAAAAATATCCATCATTTTATGGTAGGGTTTACCATAGAATCGTTTGTTGAAAGACGTCTCTTAAGCGGTCGGGGCGTCACAACGCACTCGCGGTGTAACTAGGCACAGCGCCATCTAGCGACCGTTGGGGGAAACTATAGCTAGTATTAGTGCGACGATTGAGGTCCGGGCTTGATAGATACTAAGAATTTTTATTTTTTATCCATTTATATTTTTTATTCATTTATTTTGATACTTGTTGGAGCCCGCGGCTTTGCCCGTATAAATATATGACAAATATCCGTACAGTTTTATTCAAACGTGTTTAGTAGTTTTCGCGTGAAAATTAACAAACATACAGTCGACTGGCTCAATTGGTAGCGACCCTGTAGCGTACAGTTAGATGTTAGATATTTATATTGTTTTATATTTTAAGTATATTTTGTGATTAAGTAATTTCCTTGGTTCATTTTGTTATCCATGTATTTATTTATTGCTCTGTGAACTTTATTTATTTAATCTTTATTGCACAATTATAACAGTGTACAAAAGGCGGACTTAATGCCGCATAGGCATTCTTTACCAGTCAACTATTGGGCTAAGCAGAAATAAAACTACTTTAGTATTCGAAAGTTAGACAGTTTATTTTGATATTACGCTCTTGTTGTTTTTCTATGTCAAAAAAAAACTCTCTGCATACTTAGTTTCTACAATAAATTCAAACTCCTACTCACCCGTCCGCCTGCCGCTGCGGCGGGTGCGCCGAGTGTTGCGGGTGTGTCGGGTGATGCGGGTGTTCGGGTGTGGATGCGGCGGCCGCGCAGGGTAGGGTCAATCATTTTTCCTTTTTTTACTCACCCGTCCGCCTGCCGCTGCGGCGTGTGCGCCGAGTGTTGCGGGTGTGTCGAGTGTGTCGGGTGTATCGGGTTACGCACACATCACAATGCCCTAGGGTCGATTTAAATACTTTTCCTACTCACCCGTCCGCCTGCCGCTGCGGCGTGTGCGCCGAGTGTGTCGAGTGTTGCGGGTGTGTCGGGTGAGTCGGGTGTGCCGGGTGTGCCGAGTGCGGCGGGTGCGGCTGCGCGGGGTGGCGGCCGAGCAGGCCGGGCGCGGGCCGACGCCGCCACTCGTCCCGCTTGGCCCGAGGCCGGGTGTTCAGCGCCGCCATCTGCTCCTTTATATGTTGTATCTTGACAGCTATCTCTGTTGAGTTGCGTCTGCTTTGCGTCTGAAATGTTTGAAATTGGAAAATTAATACTAATTTATGATTAAACTAGCAAAACCGCCCTCGCTTCGCTTCGGGTATTTTAGATGAGCGCTAAATGACACGTATTTATAATTCAGTAACAATAAAATTACGATTTCTTTAGTTATTTATTCATCATCATCATCAGCCTATTACAGTCCACTGCTGGACATAGGCCTCCCCAGTTGTTCGCCACTTAGAGCAAACATCTAGAAGATATACCCATAATCGCCACGCTGGGCAGGCGGGTTGGCGATCGCAGGGCGTAGCTTCTTGCTCCGGTGACGCTGCTGCCCGTCACTGGTCTTTAGTATTTAGCTACGCCTTCAATTGTGATGGTTATACCGCCACCAGTCGGTTGCCAGCGCCTCGTTTGTTGTTCGGCAGGATGCACCACGGGCAGGTGAGGTTGGCTTGGAGCGAAAATATGATAGGCCGCTCCCTTACATCCCTTCCAGTTATTCATTAACATGACATAACACGGGAGCTCTGAGGTGTGTGTGTGTCCTATAAGTATAAAGGGCCTCCTAGACGATCGAAATGGACCACCGACCAACGCGTCTTTGGTCGGATCAACCAATTTTTGTATTTATTCTACACGGCCGGTCGCTCCCGACCAGGACCGTTGGCACCGACCAAATATTGGTCGGACAACCGTTTTCTACACTGTCCATTTTTATATCAACCCGACCGAGCACACGTTGGTCGGCGGTCCAATCCGACAATGAAAGGCCTTTTACTATTGTTTTTGTGTTTTGACAGGCTCGGTGGCTCATTTGGTAGTGCCCTCTGCCTTCTGAGCCAAGGGTCGTGGGTTCGATCCCCGCACAGTACAAACATTTGTGTGCATGAACATGTCTGTTTGTATTGGTCTGGGTGTTTTCTATGTATAATATGTATTAATTTACAAAAAAAAAAGTATCGTCAGTAAGTTTATCAGTTGTCTAGTACCCATAGTACAAGCTTCGGCTTAGTTTGGGGCTAGGTGACGCTGTGTGGCCCAGCGTGGCATGTCTTGGGTTATTTATTTATTGTTTCTCTGGCTCAGCTTGCGAGGAGGGGGAACACTGAGAGTGGGGGGAGCTCTCAGATGTGTTTGTGTGTGTGTACGTGTACATACCTTGTCAGCATTACTATTGCTATGCTCTTCAGCAGTTGGTGTGCAGGAGGCGGTAGAGGCCCGCTGGCTGGCGGCGCTGCCTCGCCTCGACGGCTGCTCGGCGTACACGGGCGCAGCCACCGGGTACGCGGGGGGGAGCACCTGGGGGGGGACAATAATATTTAAATAAATAAATAAATAACCCAAGGGATGTAAGGGAGCGGCCTATCATCTTTGCGCTCCAAGCCAACCTCACCTGCCCGTGGTGCATCCTGCCGAACAACAAACGAGGCGCTGGCAACCGACTGGTGGCGGTGTGACCATCACGATTGAAGACGTAGCTAAATAGCACAGGCCGATGACGGGCAGCAGCGTCACCGGAGCGAGGAGCGACGCCCTGCGATCGCCAACCCGCCTGCCCAGCGTGGCGATTAAGGGCATATCCTCTAGATGTTTGCCCTGAGTGGCGAACAACTGGAGAGGCCTGTGTCCAGCAGTGGACTGCAATAGGCTGATGATGATGATGAAGACATGCCACGCTGGGCCACACAGCGCTATCTAGCCCCAAACTAAGCCGACGCTTGTACTATGGGTTCTAGACAACTGTTTTTTTTTATTGTAACTCTACATAGTGGCTTCCCTACGCCTGACGGAAAGCGAAAGAGAAGCCCAAGTCGCTATGACAACTGGCAAATAACAGGTTAGTTACCTGTCAGTTGCCACCGCCATGCCGGCCCAACCCTAACCCCCCACAAGCTCCGGAGACCCTACTCACCAGCAGAAACACGACTCGGAGGTCATTTGGCTGCGGTATTCTATAGGGTGGAGGTCCTTCCCCGGACGGGCAGCTCAATTCGAGCGAAGATTCGCTATGCCCTACCTCTCTTATACTTACTTAAATACATTTTTTTTGTAAATAAATACATATTATACATAGAAAACACCCAGACCAATACAAACAGACATGTTCATGCACACAAATGTTTGTAATGTGTAGGGATCGAACCCACGACCCTTGGCTCAGAAGGCAGAGGTCACTACCAATTGAGCCACCGAGCCAGTCAAAAGAGATACAGGCATAGCCTAGTTTGCGTACACCCGGTCAATGTTGCTTCACTGCTTTCTTCCAACGCACATAATGTCTTTTAGCAATAACTAAATAATGTAACTCAATACTTGTGCGATAAATATCAGACTACATCACATACATTGCTCCGATTCCAAAGTAAGTAGCTTAAGCACTTGTGTTATGGGTATCAGAACAACGAAGGTACCACAAATAAATACTTAAATACAAATATAAACACCCAGACACGGAACAAACACAAGTGTTCATCACACGAATGTTTGCCCCGGGTGGGAATCGAACCCATGACTCTTGGTTCAGAAGGCAGGGGTCACTACCAATAGGCTATTATGGTTAAAAATTGTAATAAGTCCGCCTTGTAGCTTATTAAAAAATAAAAGACACGTATTTTTTTATTTGTAAATGAGACTAAAAATTACAAAGTTATAGCCCGTTGAAATTACGCGTGACGTCACTCGGTGAGGCATTTTTACGGGAGCGAGTGACGTCAAAGACTCCCACTCCTAACTTTTGTTGCCTTGTATCTTTGCTATTGTTTATTTGAATGAAAAAAGGAAAAATACGTGTCTTTTATTTTTGAATAAGCTAAAAGACGGACTAATTACAATTTTTAGCCTATTGAGCCACCGAGCCAGTCATAAAGAATTTTTATTATTATTTATACCTGCGGATACAGTAGGCTACACTGCGCGTACAAGTTGCGGTAGATAGGCGGAGGTAGCGGTAGCGGCTGGTACCCGTCCGGCACCATCAACTTGCCGCCCGGCATCACGCCCACGCCCACGCTTCCCACGCCCACGCCGCCCACGCTCATCGGCATTAAGGGCGCGCCCGCCCACTGCATCGCGTCTTGGTACTGGGGAAGGGGGTAAATTAAGTAAGTAAACTGAGAAATGTTCATAGGGGACGTAAGGGAGCGACCCATCATCTTTACGCTCCAAGCCACTCTCACCTGCCCGTGGTGCATCCTGCCGAACAGAGGCGCTGGCAACCGACTGGTGGCGGTATAACCATCACTATTGAAGGCGTAGCTAAATACCACAGGCCGATGACGGGCAACCCGCCAGCCCCAATGGCGATTAGGGGTATATCCTCCAGATGTTTGCCCTAAGTGGTGAACAGCTGGAGAGGCCTATGTCCAGCAGAGGTCTGCGGTAGGCTGATGATGAGCTCACCGGGTAGTGCGGTATGTGCGGCTGCGGTAGTATGACGTTGCCCACCGGGTAGGCGGGCGGCATCACCGCCTGCGGTAGCTCCACCTGCCCGTATGATACGTTGTAGCTGCAACACGACAAATATACAACCAATCAGTCAATCAAAATATTCATAGCTGTGCTCGCGACTCCGTCCGCGTGGAATAGTTATTTTTTTCCCGTTTTTAGGGTTCCGTAGCCAAAATGGCAAAAACGGGACCCTTATAGATTCGTCATGTCTGTCTGTCTGTCTGTCTGTCTGTCTGTCTGTCTGTCTGTCTGTCTGTCTGTCTGTCCGTCCGTATGTCACAGCCAGTTTATTCGGAAACTATAAGAGCTACATTATTGAAATTTTGTACGTAGATGTATTCTGTAAACCGCATTAAGATGTGAAAATAAAATCAGAAAAAAATTCAAAATTTTTGGAGTTCCCCATACATAGAACTGAAACTCAAAATTTTTTTTTTCATCAAACCTATACGTGTGGGGTATCTATGGATAGGTATTTGAAAATGATGTTGAGGTTTCTTACAACATTTTTTTCTAAACTGAATAGTTTGCGCGAGAGACTCTTCCAAAGTGGTAAAATGTGTGTCCCCCCCCCCGTAACTTCTAAAATATGGGCATGATAAAACTGAAAAAAATATATGATGTGTATTACTATAAAAACTACTAACGAAATTTGGTTTGAATGAAATCTAGACAGTAGTTTTTTTTTAAACGTCATAAATCAAATTACCAAATTTTTTCATTCAATCAGTGGTACGGAACCCTACGTGCGCGAGTCCGACTCGCACTTGGCCGGTTTTTTTTTACATTTTCCATTATATCTTCGCTCCTAATAGTTGCAGCGTGATGTTATATAGCCTAAAGCCTTCCTCGATAAATGGTCTATTCAACACAAAAAGAATTTTTCAATTCGGACTAGTAGTTCCTGAGATTAGCGCGTTCAAACAAACAAACAATCTCTTCAGCTTTATAATATTAGTTAAGATTCGTTGTAAAGATCGTCTAATCTAAAAAGATGCACCTCACTCCTTAGTCATCATCATCCTAGCCTTTTTCCCGATTGTCTCAGGGTCGGCTTCCCAAACTGAGAGATTTGGCGAGGGCTAAGCTTTTACACAGAGCGACTACCATCAGACCTCCGCAACACTTAGGGTAAGCTATACCCATTCCCAGTTGGGCGTCAGAGTTATCATCATCTCTGATATGATGTAACGACTGCTATCTGAGTTGGTAAAGATAGCACCCGGGACCAACAGCTTAACGTGCCTTCCGAAGCACGGAGGAAATCGGCGTCAAATTTTGGTCACTCATCATCGGATTGACCGCGCCAATGGTTGCACAACGTTGCGATCATTGTTAAGCGAACAAGACCGCGGCGCCACCTCCTTAGTAATCTTCTATAATATAAAAATGAATTGTAAAATGTGTTGGTAAGCGCATAACTCAACAACGCCTGGACCAATTTGGCCAATTTTTTTTTAAAAATATTCGTTGAAGTCCGGGTATGGTTCTTACGGCGAAAAAAAATATAATAATTGCAACGAAAAACCGCGGGTAACACCGCGCAGCTAGTTTTATATAGATGTGTGAGTGCAAACATTAACAACGGCAGTTCATCTGTGTAGGAGCACCGATATTTGGTGAACTAGGATTTTTTTTTATAGTGGCTCGACATAATGGCTTCCCTACGCCTGATGGAAAGCGAAAGAGAAGCCCAAGTCGCTGTGACAACAGGCAAGTAACTGGTCAGTTACTTGTCAGTTGCCACCGCCATGCCGGCCCAACCACAACCCCCCACGAGCTCCGGAAACCCTACTCACCGATGTGAGTATTTGTATGAACACATGACAGTCGGCTAATCGGGTAAGGAATCCGACAACGCTCGCTCTATGGAGCAGCGCCGTCACATTGTATGAAACAAGACGACAAACAAGACAACTAGTTGGACAACAAATTCGATAGTGGCGCTGTTCCAATATTTGAATGAGTCGGTGGCTCAATTGGTAGTGACCCCTGCCTTCTGAACCAAGGGTCGTGGGTTCGATTCCCACCCGGGACAAACATTCGTGTGATGAATACTTGTGTTTGTTCCGTGTCTGGGTGTTTATATTTGTATTTAAGTATTTATTTGTGGTACCTTCGTTGTTCTGATACCCATAACACAAGTGCTCAAGCTACTTACTTTGGAATCGGAGCAATGTATGTGATGTTGTCTGATATTTATTTATCTTAACTAATATTATAAAGCTGAAGAGTTTGTTTGTTTGTTTGTTTGTTTGAACGCGCTAATCTCAGGAACTACTGGTCCGAATTGAAAAATTCTTTTTGTGTTTAATAGATCATTTATCGAGGAAGGCTTTAGGCTATATAACATCACGCTGCAATTATTAGGAGCGAAGATATAATGGAAAATGTATGTTCGCGCGCAAGGTGAGCGCGGAGTGTTAGTCAACGCGGGGGGCGGGGGGAAACGATACGCGACCGCGCTGCCCCGCGCTGCCCCGCACCGCCCTCTCAGCCGCCTGGAGCACTTGGCGCCGGGAAGCGGAGTCACGTTCCAACTATTAGGAGCGAAGAAATAATGGAAAATGTAAAAAAAAAAACGGGGAAAAAATAACTATTCCACGCGGACGAAGTCGCGAGCACA
>CM062104.1:7172967-7260030 GCA_031163375.1 Conogethes punctiferalis | reverse complement strand
GGCGGCATCACCGCGGCTGATGATGATGATGATGATTAACTGAGCTCACCGGGTAGTGCGGTATGTGCGGCTGCGGTAGTATGACGTTGCCCACCGGGTAGGCGGGCGGCATCACTACGGCTAATGATGATGATGATGATTAACTGAGCTCACCGGGTAGTGCGGTATGTGCGGCTGCGGTAGTATGACGTTGCCCACCGGGTAGGCGGGCGGCATCACTACGGCTAATGATGATGATGATGATTAACTGAGCTCACCGGGTAGTGCGGTATGTGCGGCTGCGGTAGTATGACGTTGCCCACCGGGTAGGCGGGCGGCATCACTACGGCTAATGATGATGATGATGATTAACTGAGCTCACCGGGTAGTGCGGTATGTGCGGCTGCGGTAGTATGACGTTGCCCACCGGGTAGGCGGGCGGCATCACTACGGCTAATGATGATGATGATGATTAACTGAGCTCACCGGGTAGTGCGGTATGTGCGGCTGCGGTAGTATGACGTTGCCCACCGGGTAGGCGGGCGGCATCACCGCGGCTGATGATGATGATTAACTGAGCTCACCGGGTAGTGCGGTATGTTCGGCTGCGGTAGTATGGATGATGATGATGATTAACTGAGCTCACCGGGTAGTGCGGTATGTGCGGCTGCGGTAGAATGACGTTGCCCACCGGGTAGGCGGGCGGCATCACCGCGGCTGATGATGATGATGATTAACTGAGCTCACCGGGTAGTGCGGTATGTGCGGCTGCGGTAGAATGACGTTGCCCACCGGGTAGGCGGGCGGCATCACCGCCTGCGGTAGCTCCACCTGCCCGTATGATACGTTGTAGCTGCAACACGACAAATATACAACCAATCAGTCAATCAAAATGTTATTAATAATAATAATAAAATAATAATAATAATAATTTACAAAAAAATGTATCTTAGTAAGTTTATCAGTCGTCTAGTACCCATAGTACAAGCTTCGGCTTAGTTTGGGGCTAGATGGCGCTGAGTGGCCCAGCGTAGCATGTCTTGGGTTATTATTTATTTATTGTAAGAGGAAGGAAACACTTGAGCTGTAAGGGCATTCTAAGACTTACCTTCTCATAGTGTTGGGATCGACGCAGGCGCCGCACTGCGTTGCGTAATCCACTGCCGCGTAAGGGTAGCTTGGGTCTGTGGGATGCAATCTCAAGTTATTAAGCAAGTTAAGTTAAGTAAGTTATGGCCAGGGCAGGCAGGGATGCGGCCGTATGCTTCGGCGCTACCCGTGTCCCTGAAACTTGCTGCCCACTGGCGACACAGGGGGGTTTAGTGGGTATGCCCTCCCTTTTGGGAGGTGTGAGTCCCACACACCATGCCGCCTCCCCCCGGAGACGGCACGAAGGTGCCTAATGCATTCCCCTCTTTAAAAAAAAAGTAAGTTAGTGGTCTGGGTGTTTTCTATGTATAATATTTATTTATTTACAAAAAAAGCATCTAAGTAAGTTTATCAGTTGTCTAGTACCCATAGTACAAGCTTTGGTTTAGTTTGGGGCTAGGTGGCGCTGTGTGGCCCAGCGTGGCATGTCTTGGGTTATTTATTTATATATTATTTTGAGACTAACCCGAGAGAGAGAGACCTATGTCCAGCAGTGGACTGATGCGGGCTGATGATGATGATGACTAACCCGCCTGCCAACGGGGCGACCCATCATCTTTTCGCTTCAAGCCAACCTCACCTGCCCGTGGTGCATCCTGCCGAATAACAAACGAGGCGCTGCCAACCGACTGGTGGCGGTATAACCATCACGATTGAAGGCGTAGCTAAATACCACAGACCGATGACGGGCAGCAGCGTCACCCTGCGATCGCTTACCCGCCTGCCCAGCGTGGCGATTATAGATAGATAGATACTCTTTATCACCAAAATAAAACATGTACAGGAAAAAGATGTTATACAGATATAGTAGTACAATGTAGGCGGTCTTATCGCCGAAAGCGATCTCTTCCAGACAACCTTCAGGTAGAGGATATATGCTGAAGAGAGGGGTAAAGTAGTGCAGAACTGATTATGGGTATATCCTCCAGATGTTTGCTCTAAAAGGCGAACAACTGGAAAGGCCCATGTCCAGTGGTGGACTACAATAGGCTGATGATGATGATATATTTATCCACGTTTTTTTTTTTTTTATAGTGGCTCGACATAATGGCTTCCCTACGCCTGATGGAAAGCGAAAGAAAAGCCCAAGTCGCTGTGACAACGGGCAAGTAACTGGTCAGTTACTTGTCAGTTGCCACCGCCATGCCGGCCCAACCCTAACCCCCCACGAGCTCCGGAAACCCTACTCACCGGCAGAAACACGACCCAGAGGTCATTTGACTGCGGTATTCTATAGGGTGGAGGTCCTTCCCCGGACGGGCGGCTCAATTCGAGCGAAGATTCGCTATGCCCTACCTCTCTTCAAGGGGGTAACTCACCTATCCTGAAGGTTGGCTCCTGGTGTGGGGAGGGAGCCAGCTGCTTCTGCTCTTCGCTCTGAGGAACCGGAGCCTGCTGGTAGACCGGCTGCAACGGCTGATCCTGTCACAGGAAATACTCTATCGACCTCAAGCCTTTTTTAGGGTTCCGTAGCCAAATGGCAAAAACGGGACCCTTCTAGATTCCTCATGTCTGTCTGTCTGTCCGTCCGTATGTCACAGCCAGTTTATTCCGAAACTATAATAGCTACATTATTGAAATTTGGTGCGTAGATGTATCCTGAAAACCGCGTTAAGATTTTAGAATAAAATTAGAAAAATCCAAAATTTTGGGGTGCCCCCATACATAGAACTGTAAGATATCTTGACTTCGTCTTCTAAGTCATTGTGGTGATAGGGTAAATGATACACATCTTGCGAGTATGGTCGCTGTATATTGAGTGTCAACCAAAATCACTTAATACAATTCAACTTATAATAAAACTACTGACTAAGCACTGCAGCTACGCCGAACGTTACATGCGTGACCTGAATTAGGTATTTTAAGTAATAACGTGGAAATATGCAATCTATGCACTTCAACTGAAATTCAAAACTTTTTTTTCATCAAACCTATACGTGTGGGGTATCTATGGATAGGTATTTTAAAATGATGTTGAGTTTTCTAATATCATTGATTTCTAAACTGAATAATTTATTTATTTATTTTATTTATTTATTTATTGATAAGGTACACCAACAGACATTACACAAATACACACAAAAAATACATTTTCGTACATCCTAGATGTTTATGTATGCCTACTTAGAGGTGTACTCGACATGCATACGATTACGTACAGAAGTAAAAAACAAAAATTATCTCTTTTTTTTTTTAACAAAGCCAGATATATCTAACCTATAATAATCTAATTTAACTACAATACCTTGCTATTTTTCTTTCTAATGCTTATCTTTTCTCTCTATTATGAATAATAAAATTAAGCAATGTATTATGATATGATCCTGCAGAGTCATGATGAATGTCCATTAAGTCGCTGTATTTGTTTAGCGTCCAGTACTGTTCTACTAAGTGCTGGACAGACAGGAGTGATACGACTGCGGGGAATTCTAGCAGGAGCTCGGAAACTAAAATTAGCTAGCAGTTGCGGACAATCAATGCCGCCCCTGAATAACTTGAACAACAATCTCATATCTATTAAGTCCCTTCGTTCTTCTAGTGTGAGCATCTTAAAAATTTGCGCGAGAGACTCTTCCAAAGTGGTAAAATGTCCCGAGTTAATCCCGAACCTTCCGAGTATGAACCCGGAAGGGTCGGGGATTACCATTAAGATACTGAGCTTCATCCTGTGACGTCACTCACCATTCTGCAATGGTTCATATACGGGTATCCCTGAGGAATCGCTGTCGGATACACCATATTAGTGAGAGACACAGGTCCTGTGAACAATAAAAATATCTATATAAATACATTTAGATCAAGAGAGGTAGGGCATAGCGAATCTTCGCTCGAATTGAGCCGCCCGTCCGGGGAAGCACCTCCCTATACCCTATAGAATACCGCAGTCAAATGACCTCTGGGTCGTGTTTCTGCCGGAGCTCATGGGGGGGGGGGGGGGGGGGCGGCGACTGACCAGTTACTTGCCAGTTGTCACAGCGGCTTGGGCTTCTCTTTCACTTTCCATCAGGCGTCGGGAAGCCATTATGTCGAGCCACGATAAAAAAAAAAGAAAATAATGACCTCCGGGTCGTGCTTCAATACACAACAAATGCAATTTTTTTGGCGTTTTTTGTTCGATATTAATAATGAAAACAACAATAGGCTATTATGGCTAAAAATTGTAATTAGTCCGTCTTTTAGCTTATTCAAAAATAAAAGACACGTATTTTTTATTTGTAACTAGCTGCGCCCCGCGGTGTTACCCGCCGTTTTTCGTTGCAATTATTCGATTTTTTCTCGCCGTAAGAACCATCCTTGGACTTCAACGAACATTTAAAAAAAAGAATTGGCCAAATTGGTCCAGGCGTTGTTGAGTTATGCGCTTACCAACACATTTTGCGATTTATTTTTATATTATAGATAGATTTCGACTAAAAATTACAAAGTTATAGCCCGTTGAAATTACGCGTGACGTCACGGCGAGGCATTTTTACGGGAGCGAGTGACGTCAAAGACTCCCACTCCTAACTTTTGATGCCTTGTATCTTTGCTATTGTTTATTTGAATGAAAGAAGGAAAAATACGTGTCTTTTATTTTTGAACTAGCTGTGCCAGCGGCGTCGCTCGCGTGGATATCGGGTTTCAAAAATAACGGACTTCCATATAATACCCATCTATACCTTGTGCCTAAGTTTTAAGTTAGACCTCTAGCAATACATTGGTGAAAACAGCATTCAATTCTATGCAGTAGTTTTCGCGTAATGCGCGTTCAAACATACAGGTTTAAATTTCTCGCGTTTTCCCAACACTTCCCGTCACTGCTCCGCTCCTATTGATTGTAGCGTGATGAAAAGTATCCTATAACCTGCCCAGGAGTATGAAGAATAATTGTACCAAGTTTCGTCAAAATCTGTTCAGTAGTTTTTTTTTCTATAACGAACATACAGACAGACAGACAGACAGACAGACAGACAGACAAAAATTTTACTGATTGCATTTTTGGTATCAGTATCGATCACTTATCACCCCCTGATAGTTATTTTGAAAAAATATTTTATGTACAGAATTGACCTCTCTACAGATTTATTATAAGTATAGATAAGCTAAAAGACGGACTAATTACAATTTTTAGCCATAATAGCCTATACTTTGTCTAGTTTAGGGTAATTTTTTGGTGTACAATAATGAGTCTAGAGAGATCTACTCACTTATATTAGGATCTGGCATAGGCACCGGTGTGGTTTTCGCCACCATAGCCTGCTGGCCGGCGATGCTGGTAGCTTCCTGGTGGTGAATCTGCTGTGGGGGGGAAGTCACCTGCTGCTGAAATTGGTACAAACAAATCATCATCATCAGCCTATCGGAGTCCACATAGGCATCTCCAGGTGTTCGCCTCTTTTTTTTTATATCAGACAACATCACATACATTGCTCTGATCCCAAAGTAAGTAGCTTAAGCACTTGTGTTATGGGTATCAGAACAACGAAGGTACCATTAATAAATACTTAAATACAAATATAAACACCCAGACACGGAACAAATACAAGTGTTCATCACACGAATGTTTGTCCCGGGTGGGAGTTGAACCCACGACCCTTGGTTCAGAAGGCAGGGGTCACTACCAATTGGGCCACGGAGCCAGTCTTATGGCAAACCCCTGGAGGTTATACCCATAATCGCCACTTGTGGCAGGCGGGTTGTGTATATGCCCTCTGAGCCTCTCCTCCGTGCTCCGAGTGGTAAGCGTGAGGCGCGAACCACTCAATGGGGCGGGACGGTGTGGTGGGTGCAGCCACACCATTACACGAGGTCCGCCCGGGGCGCACTCAAACATTCCCCGGAAGCCGGGGGCAGGGGTATTTGCCCTCCCCGGACCAGAAGTGCCGGCCGCTTGTCATCTGCGGCTGGCCAGGGCAGGCAGGTCCGTACGCTACCCGTATCCCTGCTACTTGCTGCCCACTGGCGACACAGGGGGGTTTAGTGGGTATGCCCTCTCATTTTGGGAGGAGTGAGTCCCACACACCATGCCGCCTCCCCCCGGAGACGGCATGAAGGTGCCTAATGCATTCCCGTCTTAAAAAAAAACAAAAAATGGGCCGGCATGGCGGTGGCAACTGACAGGTAACTGACCAGTTACTTGCCCATTGTCACAGCGACTTGGGCTTCTCTTTCGCTTTCCATTAAGCGTAGGGAGGCCATTATGTCGACCCACTATAAAAAAAAAACATTTATCTGTGTACCAACCTCATCACTCCTCACGGCATGTCCATACTGACTGTACTGCACCTCCAATCCCTCCTGATTCTTCCTCTCCCTCTGAGTGGCCTGCTCGTACGACGGCGGCCGCTGATTGGCCGGCTCGAACTGGCGCGCGCAGTACGCGACCTCATTGGCCGGCGCGGCGTACGGCGGCCTCTGATTGGTCGGCTCGTAGCCGGGCCGGTCGGGCGCTTTCTGGACGGTGTCGTAAGGTCTGGTCTTGTCTGGCGTGTCTGTTTGGTCGTAGCGGAGCTTGCAAGGGCTGGTCGGTTTTTGTGGCTTTTGGTCTGGCGTATTCTGAAACAGGAATAAAATTATTATCTACACTAATATTTTAAAGGGGAAAGACTTTTATTTTTGTATGTAACGAAAAAACTCAAAAAGTACTGGACCGATTTTAATAATTCTTTTATTTTATTAGAAAGCTACATTATCACTGAGTAACATCCATACTAATATTAAAAATGGTAAAGTGTGTCTGTCTGTCTGTATGTTTGTCTAAAGTGTCACCTTGTCATCGCTGCTCCTGTCCTGCGCGCAGGCGTCGTGTCGTCGGCATTCGCAGCAACATTTGTTGCGCGTCTCCTCCGCGGGGTGGCACTCGCACTCTGCCCACGGAAAGGTATACATGTCACCGGAAAATAGCAAGAATCGTAAGTTGATCAATTTCCTAGGTAGTTGATTAACTTTCGGAATATAACAAACGGTAGTTGAAATGTATTATTTAACGCAATGGATTTCAGTTAGTTGATCAATTTACGGTAGCCTGACAGTCATTTAATAATTTACGATTTTGCCACAAGTAAAATCGTCCTCAAATGGGCCAATCGTTGCTCAATGTACTATTTAACGGTTCACTATAACCCGTAACTTAATACACTGTTCCCTGATTGGTTGCCGAGATAACGCCACGTGAGCCATTAAACTAATCAACGTTCACCTCGCCTTCGTCTGATGATTTTACGACAAGACCCCGTAAAATGATCAATTTACTAAAATACATACGTTAAATAATACATTTCAACTGCCGTTTATTATTTTCCGGAAGTTAATCAACTACCTAGGAAATTGATCAACTTACGATTCTTGCTATTTTCCGGTGACATACATACAAATTGGGTGTTTTCTATTATATTTAGAGAGGTAGGGCATAGCGTAGAGAGGTAGGGCATAGCGAATCTTCGCTCGAATTGAGCCGCCCGTCCGGGGAAGGACCTCCACCCTATAGAATACCGCAGCCAAATGACCTCTGGGTCGTGTTTCTGCCGATGAGTAGGGTTTCCGGAGCTCGTGGGGGGTTAGGGTTGGGCCGGCATGGCGGTGGCAACTGACAGGTAACTGACCAGTTACTTGCCCGTTGTCACAGCGACTTGGGCTTCTCTTTCGCATTCCATCAGGCGTAGGGAAGCCATAATGTCGAGCCTCTATATAAAAAAAAACACGCCGAACAGCCAGCCATTTTACTCATTTATCGTAAAATAGATAAAAATATAATACACACAGTAAAAACATGATTAAAATTGGCTGAAAAATGGGCGAGATACAGTCGTTGCAAGTAAATATATGTGTATCTCTCACGAAAACAGATTTTTCTATGGAGTTTGTATGGCGCGCACGGTACGTGACGTCATCCGCCGCGTCGGATCTCTCTGTCTAAGCAATAACTTTAACGCTTCATAACTCGCTTTAAAGAGAAGATAGATTAAAAATCCTTCGATATTTATGTATCTGGAAGATAAATGATCTCAATAAATCCATAAAAAAAAGTCATGCATATTCCCTATTGGAGTGGCGGAGCACTGGGCACAGCAGGTGTGATTTTTTATTTGCCATCGACACGCAAAGAAGATGAACAAAAGTTTGATATACCAACCGCCATGATCCATGAAGGAGTGTTGCTTTTCCAATTTGCCGCGTTTCTTCTCATTTTGATCCACCTGTGAACGATGCTATATTCATTAGGTGGTCATTTGTTGTACACGAAAAGTGTACTTTTTTTTCTAGAAGGGAATGCAACCTTTTTTGACTTGACTTGATAACACATTTTACAATTCATCGTAGTACTGGCAACTATGAAATGTACGCAATGAGGGCTATCGCGTGTGAATTCGCCACCAGAGGTGCTAGTGTAGCGTAAGGCTTCCGAAATGTCAAATTACATTGGTTCTTTGGGTTAAACGAGTTTATTTCGGAAAATTAAATATTTTTGTGCAATTTTGCCACTTACTTACTTACTTACTGCGCTGGCTCAGCGACCCGAAGTGGATCTTGGCCTCCGACACGAGATTTCGCCACCCTGGTCTGTCCTCAGTCACCCTTCGCCAGTCTGGCCGTTGAAGGTGAGCGAGATCCCTTTCAACCTGGTCCATCCAGCGATACCTGGGGCGCCCCACCGGCCGCTTCCCAGTGGGTTGGCCCAGGTATGCTCTCTTTGCAGCACGATCCGACTCCATTCTCTCCACGTGGCCGAGCCAGCGCAGTCTAGCTGACTTTTGCCACAGTCGGCATTAATTTTGGAAATTATAAGACACGGCTCATTGATTGTCTGCGTTTTAAAAGCGAAGCCGAGAAAATAAGGTGTAAAGTTCAGCGGTCGGAAAGAAAAGCTAGTTCACTGGTTTGTTTATTCACCGTTAACAAACAATTTTGCCTTTCGGAAACTTATGTCATTTCTTTTATCGAACAAACAGTTACCACATGCATAAAACAAACCTTAAAAGCTATGCCCGAAGACCTCACTATACAGTGGCGCCCTCTGGTAAACACAAAAACGGTAGCCCTCATCTTATAACTAATATTATAAAGCTGAAGAGTTTGTTTGTTTGAACGCGCTAATCTCAGGAACTACTGGTCCGAATTGAAAAATTCTTTGTGTGTTAAATAGACCAATTATCGAGGAAGGCTTTAGGCTATATAACATCACGCTGCAACTATTAGGAGCGAAGAAATAATGGAAAATGTAAAAAAAAAAAACGGAAAAAATAAATATTCCACGCGGACGAAGTCGCGAGCACAGCTAGTTAAAAATAAACGTATTCTATTTATTGTATGGTTTTTGTATGGAGTTTAAAAAGCTCGCAGATTACCCTCTCAGATCAACGCAGACTGTCCTCGCACCCTGCGTGGAGCGTAGGAACGAGACGACAGATGTCACTGTCAGATGTTTGACAGTATGTGTCTGTTTGTATGTTATCGTGTATGCTACATCTCGTATGTTCGTGTATGCTACACCTACCTCTCTTAAAATTTCGCTGACCTTATTATCCTGCGGCGGGTATCCCGGGTCGTAGAGGGCGGGCGGGTTCGCCGGGTCGTATCTGTACACGCTTCCGTCCGGATTCGCTAGAGGGCGGCCCGTCTGCGAACGAATACATATACGTATATTGTGAGTGTGGGTACCGTAGATAAAACATACCCGGGAGTGTATGTGTGTTGACGAGATACCTGTGAGTGTAGAAGGACACATTACATAAGACCCTTAAAGTATAATAAGGTTACATTATACACTCGTACATCGATCATGGTGGCGAACATTAGGAGAGGCCTATGTCCAGCAGTGGACTGACACGGGCTGATGATGATGATGATGATGATACACTCGTATATTATATTAGTAACTAAATACCACAGACCGATGACGGGCAGCAGAGTCACCGGATCGAGAAGCCACGCTCTGCGATCGCCAACCCGCCTGCCCAGCGTGGCGATTACGGGTATATCCTCCAGGTATTTGCCCTAAGTGGCGAACAACTGGAGAGGCCTATGTCCAGCAGTGGACTGCTATAGGCTGATGATGATATTATATTAGTATACCCGAGCGTATACTACACGAAATACACTTGCGGGGTATGTTGACATTAATAGTAGGGTCGACATACCTTCCGGTGTATGAGAGTGTAATGTGAGCCGACATACCAGCAGGTTTATAAACAGTAACGACTTACCTACCCGTGTAATCAGAGCTGACAGACATGCGGATGTATAACCAGTATCGACATACCCATCAGTGCAGTCAGACCTGACATACCTGCGGGTGTATAACCAATCTCGACATACCCACCAGTGCAATCAGAGCGACATATCTGCCGGTGTATAACTAGTACCGACATACCTACCAGAGCAAACAAACCCGAGATACCTACGGGTGTATAACCATTATCGACATACCCACCAGTGCAATCAGACCCGACATACCTGCGGATGTATGAGCAACGCGCCGGGCGGCACGGCGGCCATGTCTGTGACGCACCACACTACGCCGCCCGCGCCGCTCGGGCAACCCGCCGGCGCGCATGGCTCGGGACTCGCCCCGCCTGGGAACATAAAATAATATGACTTATTTTGAAAATAGCGGCATAAATTTGTTGCAAAATGAGACGGTACCTAACCTACGTTCTAGTACAACGGTTCCTTGGAATTAGCTTCCTGCTGAGACTTGCCTCAGACTTGACTTGAGGGAGCGACCTATCATCATTTCGCTCCAAGCCAACCTCACCTGCCCGTGGTGCATCCTGCCGAATAACAAACGAGGCGCTGGCAACCGACTGGTGGCGGTGTAACCATCACAATTGAAGGCGTAGCTAAATACCACAGGCCGGACGGGCAGCAGCGTCGCCGGAGCGAGAAGCTACGCCCTGCGATCGCCAACCCGCCTGCCCAGCGTGGCGATTATGGGTATATCCTCCAGATTTTTGCCCTAAGTGGCGAACAACTGAGAGGCCTATGTCCAGCAGTGGACTGCAATAGGCTGATGATGATGACGATGATGATGAGACTTGCCGAATATACGACTAAGGGATCTTCAAAAAGCCTGCTTTCGTTGTTCCGATACCCATAACACAAGTGCTTAAGCTACTTACTTTGGGATTGGAACCATGTATGTGAGTAAGTTTATCAGTTGTCTAGCCCAGCATAGTACAAATTTCGGCTTAATTTAGTGCTAGATGGCGCTGTGTGGCATGTCTTGGGTTATTTATTTATTTTGTAATCTACTATATAAAAATAAGTCGGGTTTTCCTCCTTGACGCTATAACTCCAGAACGCACGAACCGATTTCCACGGTTTTGCATTCGTTAGAAAGGTCTCGGGCTCCGTGAGGTTTATAGCAAAGAAAATTAAGGAAAAAAATAACAGCCATCTGGTGGCGAAACGGAGTTCGCCGGGTTTGCTAGTGAATTATAAATTACCAGTGGGCGAAGGCGTGACGGAGTCCGTACTGCGCAGACTGAGGGTTTTGTACCCAGAGCTGGAGGGAGATAGCCGCCAACTGCTCGACGCCAGGTCTCCTATGGACAATAAGTAAATTTATACATATTTTATCCTACTAACTACTAATAATATAAATACGAAAGTTTGTTTGGATGTTTGTTCCTCTTTCACTCATTAATTACTGAACGGGTTTTAATGAAACTTTACAGTAATAACACATAGGCTATGTTTTATACGAATATTCACACGGGCAGCGGCTACTAATATATATTTGCTAATTGATATTACAAAATACATTTTTTTTTCCAACAAGAAGCTTTACAGTTCTATTGTTCTATACACTATTTCTAATTAATTAAATATAAGTCTATCTTGTTGTGTGCAGTCGATTGTAATATTGATATTACAATCGACTGGTGGCGGTATAACCGACCATCACAAATGAAGGCGTAGCTATATAGCTATTATAGTCATGGCCTGTGGTATTTACCACAGGCCATGACGGGCAGCAGCGTCACCGGAGCGAGGAGCTACGCGCAAGATACACAACCCGCCTGCCCAGCGTGGCGATTTATTTATTTATAGAAGACTAGCTTTTGCCCGCGACTTCGTCCGCGTGTTTAGATTTTTACATACAATTTTTTTTCCCAATAACTCCTGTTCCCGTTAGAATTTTGCAATATCGCGTTGCAAGTAAGCTTTACGTTTGTTAAGGGGTGGACTAGTGAATGCGAATCGGACGGGCAATTTGTCTAAGAGAAATATTCACTAACCTTTTCTCCGCTGCTCTGTAGATGTGCCCGGCCGGGACACACTTGCGGGTCTATTCGCCTTCAGTCCAACACCTTCATACTAAACTTCCATAGGCTGGTAATTGTGACTCTTCTCTCTGAATGTTTTTTCGATAACACCACTACACGTTAGGGGACACGTAATGTCGCACCTTCAGCGCGCTCCAGAACACGTTATGTTGCATCAATCGCGCTGATCCCGGATATGAGACCGTCGTCTTACGAATCTCGAGAGCGACTCCTAATGCACCGCTTCAACGATAGCGGACATTATACTGCCGGAGGCAGGTAGGAACAAATCTCTTTTTACAAATTACCCGCAAATACACGAACAATTATTGTTACCAATTCTAAATTGTGTTGCACTCAAATTAAAATTGTACTAAATATGTAAAAACCTGTTTCAGTACGAAACATACCGCTCACCTTAAAAGTACCGAGTATCTTTTAACAAAAGAAACACTAAAACTAACTTAAGAAATCTAGATATTTGTAGAGTGAAACTTATTTAACCTAACAATAATACTCTAGCTAAATATCTACTCAATAGGTAGAGGACAAATCTTGACTACGGAACGTTTGAAAAATGATTGTCCTAGTTGTAAAGTGACAACCCTACAGACCCCATCAGGGCCGAGATGCAGCGAGTGCACACGAGCCAACTTCCACTGCAAAGGAGGCGTGTTGTCATCTCTCAACACTACCACCATCCCCTCACGGATCGTGGAACCACGACCGCTATACCACTTAGTGGCCTGTTGAACCCCATGTAAATACTCCAGCGTCTCCAAAAATGTTGAACGGACTGTTGGATTAGTCGCCACCTCGTGAGACGACTAGGATTGTCATCCTCTAAAGATGTGTCAGGTATTGCCGTCATAGGCTCACCGATTAAAAAATAAGACGGAGTCAATGGAAGAGGGTCGTTTGAATCGGAACATAACACACACAGGGGACGTGAATTGAGAATCGCCTCGATCTGACATAACAGGGTGTGCATCTCGTCATAGGTTAACGTTCGCGTACCTACTACCCGATGGAAATAGTATTTAAAACTCTTAACACCCGCCTCGAATAGCCCACCGAAATGGATTGCCCATGGTGGTTGAAAATGCCAAGTTATTCCTTGGCCAAGCACTTTGGAATTGAGTGTAGCTTGTACTACATCATTCCGCAAAAAAAAACTATATAACTCATTGAGATACCTATCACATCCCATAAAACGGACCCGCGAAATCAACAGAATGTCGACGATATCCTAAGTGAACACGGAATGTCGCACTGATTGAACAAGTCGATTGAACACGAAATTATACTCATGGACTGTGATATGCCGTAAAGCAGTATCTATTATCTTAGAAACGAAATATTAAAGGCTGTAACGCGCGCAAGTTTACCGAGTGAAGAAAACCGTGAAATTATTTCTACGTCCTCTACAGAAGCGGTAGAAACACTCGAACACAAAACACTAATAGGTACGTTTTTCCTCATCGGTAGGAATAATTGGCCCCACACTAGGCCACACACTTGGATCGTCGCTCAACTAGCGAGGATCCTCGAAACTATAACTAACTAGGTATTTAGGAATGCAGCGGGCAACGAGCCGCGCGGGCCTCCGCCCGCGGGATTGTCCGCGCAGGACCTTTATTAGATGAGTCCTTGTTCATCTCAGCGAAAGGTATATTCTCGCGCCGCTCACCATGGGAAACTGTCGGCCTAGAAGCGCGAAGTACCGCGGGCGCAAAATGTTTATTTTTTCTCTTATTAGACTTTTTGACCACGCTGTGGTGCCAAATAGAATAGGTACTAACTGCAGCTTCAGACCTATTGATGGGCTGCATGTGCTGGAGGCCCAAGTTCTCCTGGAGGCGTGCGTGATATTCTCGTTTGAACTGTAGGTCACGCTCACGTCTGTACTCTAATCTACGAGACCTAGCTATAGCTATATTCCGCGACTCGCCGATAGGCGATGCGTCGGGTTTGAAAGGAAGGGCGACCACGTATCGCTTTGATTCATTACGCGTATGCGCATTCTCGAAATTAGGGTCACACAAAAGTTCATCAGGAATGAGAGACTTTTGTTCTGAAACTGTCTCAATTTCAGAAAAACGTTGGAGGTCAAAGTCGTCGTTAACAGAGCTATGACACACCTGCACTGGATATGAAACCGAACGGTTTGCTTCAAACTCGAGTTTACCTAACAATAAATAACCAAAGATACTATTCATAGCTATTGGCGAACCTGGTATACCGGTAATCGTATTATTTAATAAAATGTTAGGGAGAATGTCGGCGCCTAAAATCATTTCCACTGGTTGTGGGATATGAAAATTAGGGTCTGCTAAATTTAAATTTTTAATATGTGACCATCCTGTGTATGGCAACTGATTAGAAGGCATTTTTGTCGTAATTAGTTTAGGCAAAATTAATGCGTCGACTTGAACCGACGGACTCGATTTATTGCGCGGCGAAACGAAACACGAAACCATTCCCTTAGCACGAACGGGTTTGTTATCATTAATTCCGTAAATAGGAGGACCCTTCGTATGTCTTCTATTTAACCCTAATCTTAGTGCGCACGCTCCGGAAATGAACGTCGCTTGGCTTCCCGTATCTATAAGGCAACGCACAGATGATAACTTCTTATTATTATCATATACATCGATTAGCGCCGTAGACAATAATACCGTAGTCGCTCGAATATTAGAATCATTGGATGCCACACACGACGTCACCACGGCCGCCGTTGACTCACACCCTAACTCCGCCGTAGGCGGGAGCGAGACAGATTGATTGTTGTTTGAACCACCTGATTTGTTCACATCCACAAATCTTTTATCGAAATGAATCAATGTATGGTGTCGCAAATTACAAGTACGACACGAGAAACTCGATTGACATTCCCTCACACTATGTCCCAAATGTAAACAATTGTAACAAATATTTTTCTTTTGTATAAAAGAGAATCTATCATTCACCGAAAGATTTAAAAACACGGAACATTTCGTCAACGTATGTTGAGAATTACACAATAAACACCTAAATTGCACCTTATCGCTCTGCGCGTTAGGGCCATAATTGCGTGGCACCGTAGAGGACGTGACGTCAAGATTCGCTACGAACGCCCGATGGCCGCCCGACATCCCACGCGTGGCAGCGGAAGTCATGGAGCTCCTACCCCCATATTTCTCGATATTTTTGTCGGAACATCCAAACGAATTGCTAGAAATTTCGACGGCGGAAAGTTCCCGTTCTAGAAACGTAACCAACGAGTCGACCTCTGGAATGTCAGATGACGATTTCAAGGACAATTCAAAACGTTTGCGTATCGATGCAGGAATTTTGCGTAATAACAAATGCAACAAAATGAAACTCCACTCACTAGTGGGAAATTTCATAACTTCAAGGGGTTTTATATTCTCATGAAATTTATTTAGTAAATTGCGTAAATCACTTGGGGAATTCTCACTACAAAATTCAATATTTAGAATATTGTCGAGATGATTAGAAGCGATGAGCCTTTTGTTCTCATATCGCGAAATTAGAAATTGTAAGGCTACAAAATAATTCGCATCGGTGATTGGAATAGATTTAATTAGGTTGTAAGGCTCATTCTTTAAACTAAGAAGCAAATATCTAAATTTCTCTGCATCGGTATAAGCTGCATTACAATGAACGAGGGAAGAAAATAAATCGAAAAATGAATTCCACTCGGTACTTTCGCCAGCGAAACTGGGCAAAGGCAAAGTAGGTAATTTCGCATTATTAGAAAAATCTAAACTTGCAGGTAGGTGGCTTGCGCGCCTGGCCTGCCGCATCTCACTGTGTTTGATTTGGTCCAGCTGCGCAACGACAGCGTAGTACGAATCGTCAAAGTCGTTCCGAATCTTAATTTGTTCCTCTTTGTTAAAAGATTTTAATTTGATGAGACATTTTTCAATTTTTGTCTGCAACTTGCAAAATTTGCGCTGGTGTGCAGTTAAGTCCTTAGTTCGCGATATAAATTTCTGTTTATCTGTAGTTGCGAACTGTAAGGTACGTTTTAAATCATCTAAAATAAGATCACGCTCGAAAATGTCTTGTAAATATGAAATATCGGATTCCATCTTGGAATCGGATTCCACTTTTTCGTGCGCCATTTTGTGTTACAAAGATGGTCGACACGTGGAATGTAAAAATGTGGTACGTATGTACGCTAAACACAACACAATCTAGAATAGGCGATAACAAATGGATCCCACAAAGATCACAAATGATCACTGACAAAGAATGGTATGTCCAGCTCGAATGGACTAAAAGATTAAGGGCTCGATTGGATCAAAAACCAAGAAAAGGTATATGAATCCGGCTCGAAGGACCAAAAAAAGGGTATGTTAAGGGGTGGACTAGTGAATGCGAATCGGACGGGCAATTTGTCTAAGAGAAATATTCACTAACCTTTTCTCCGCTGCTCTGTAGATGTGCCCGGCCGGGACACACTTGCGGGTCTATTCGCCTTCAGTCCAACACCTTCATACTAAACTTCCATAGGCTGGTAATTGTGACTCTTCTCTCTGAATGTTTTTTCGATAACACCACTACACGTTAGGGGACACGTAATGTCGCACCTTCAGCGCGCTCCAGAACACGTTATGTTGCATCAATCGCGCTGATCCCGGATATGAGACCGTCGTCTTACGAATCTCGAGAGCGACTCCTAATGCACCGCTTCAACGATAGCGGACATTATACTGCCGGAGGCAGGTAGGAACAAATCTCTTTTTACAAATTACCCGCAAATACACGAACAATTATTGTTACCAATTCTAAATTGTGTTGCACTCAAATTAAAATTGTACTAAATATGTAAAAAACCTGTTTCAGTACGAAACAACGTTCATTAAAGTACCTGCATGCCAAATTTTAATCATCTATCTTACGCGGTTTAGATTTTTTCATACAAAAGTTTTGCCCGCTAACTACCGTTCCCGTGGGAATTTTGCAATATCCTGTTGCAACTAAGCTTTTAGTTTACTAAGGTACCTACATGCCAAATTTCAAGTTAGACGCTTGAAACGGTTTAGATTTTCATACAAAAGGATTTTCCAGCTAATTCCCGTTCCCGTGGGAATTCGGGAATGCCTTTCTTAGTGCACCTCTACGGTATCTAAGCTACGTCTCTTCTACATTTCTAGTACCTACGTTTAGCCGTTTAGGCATATAAATGTCAGTCAGTCTATTTAGATTTAATTTTACCAGTAAGGCCATTTATTGAGAGAAATCAGTAGTTTTGGGCTGTGAGCTTATTTCTCGGCCTTTCAAGTTTTTTCCTATTGAATCCCGTAAAGGGTTGATTTAGGTAAATATTTGAAGTTTTATCTTTTTCGGAGTGGAATTTATCGAAACGCTTTCTTAGCAATAATACCTACGTCATAGTATAGCATTATGAATGCAAAGTCTTAGCACGAACTGTTTAAAATTGACAAAATTTCATACATACTTTCATCCCCTATTTTATCTCCTTGGGGGTAGAAATGATCAAAACCCCTTTTTAGCGGATGCCTACCTCATAGTAGCTTTAAACATGCAAAGTCTCAGCCCGAACGGTTTAAAATTTGACAAAGTTTCATACAAACTTTCATCCCCTATTTTATCCCCTTGGGAGTAGAAATGATCAGAACCCTTTTTTATCCCCTTGGGAGTAGAAATGATCAGAACCCTTTTTTAGCGGATGCCTACGTAGTAGCTTTATACATGCAAAGTCATAGCCCAATCAGCTTAAAATCGACAAATTTTTATACAAACTTTCATCCCCTATTTTATCCCCTTGGGGGCAGAATTGATCAAAATCCTTTCTTAGCGAGTGCCTACGCCATAACATCTACCTGTATGCCAAATTTCAACCCGATCGGTCCAGTAGTTTGGGCTGTGCGTTGATAGATCACTATGTCAGTCAGTCAGTCAGTCAGTCACCTTTGAGTTTTATATATTTAGATACACATATTACAATCAATATAACAATGTTATTATTATTTCTACTAACTTACGGATCTAGACAGTAATCTAAATTTGGTGTGCACAGTAAGACTAGTTTACTGGTTGATTATAATTTTCTTCTATATCTATACATCTATACTTATAATAAATCTGTAGAGAAGTCAATTCTGTACATGAAATATATTTTCAAAATAACTATCAGGGGTAATCAATACTGATGCCAAAAATGCAATCAGTAAGATTTTTGTCTGTCTGTCTGTCCGTCTGTCTGAATGTAGGTATCACCAATTTATGGAAGTCCGTTATTTTTGAAACCCGATATACACGCGTGGGACGCCGCCGGCACAGCTAGTTAAAAATAAAAATGAACTAGGTATATTAAAATGAAACAAAGAAAAAAAAAACACATAAACAAAAAACTACCATTCATCTAATATAAATCAGATTATGGGTATATCCTCCAGATGTTTGCTCTAATTGGTGAACAACTGGAGAGGCCTGTGTCCAGCAGTGGACTGCAATAGGCTGATGATGATGATTATATCTTACCTTGCCTGCTCAGTAGCCTCGGATGCGGGGTGGGTTCAGCATTCCCCGCGTATCCTCCAAAGCTGTGGCTCTTGGACACCGCGCCGCGCGCACGCGGGCCGCCCGCCCCCGGGGTGACGCCCCCCGACACCTCCAGCGACTGGACCTGCAGTGGGGGACCGTTCAGTCACACAATGTCCGACTTGCAAAACGTCTTTTTTTTATTTTTTATAGTGGCTCGACATAATGGCTTCCCTACGCCTGATGGAAAGCGAAAGAGAAGCCCAAGTCGCTGTGACAACGGGCAAGTAACTGGTCAGTTACCTGTCAGTTGCCACCGCCACCGTTGGCGTTTGGGGATGTAAGGGAGCGACCCATCATCTTTTCGCTCCAAGCCAACCTCACCTGCCCGTGGTGCATCCTGCCGAACAACAAACGAGGCGCTGGCAACCGACTAATGGCGGTATAACCATCATAATTGAAGGCGTAACTAAATACCACAGGCCGATGATGGGCAGCAGCGTCATCGGAGTGAGAAGCTACGCCCTGCTATCGCCAACCCGCCTGCCCAGCGTGGCGATTATGGGCATATCCTCCAGATGTTTGCCTTGAGTGGCGAGCAACTGGAGAGGCCTGTGTCCAGCAGTGGACTGCAATAGGCTGGTGATGATGATGATGCCACCGCCATGCCGGCCCAACCCTAACCCCCCACGAGCTCCGGAAAAAAGTATCGTCAGTAAGTTTATCAGTTGTCTAGTACCCATAGTACAAGCTTCGGCTTAGTTTGGCGCTAGATGGCGATGTGTGGCAAATGGCATGTCTTGGGCTATTTATTATTATTTATTTATAATTTCACCTTCAACAGCTTGTTCCTTCCCGCGTCTGGAGTAAGTAGCTTGACCGGTCCTCCCGCCATCCAAGGCCACTGAGACTCGTCTTGAGTACAGTTGTCCTGTAGGATCATACACATACATTAAATAATTTGATTGAATAGGCCTGTTTCCGTAAAAAATGTAATTAGTCCGTCTTTTAGATTGTTCAAAAATAAAAGACACGTATTTTTTCATTTGTAAATTAGACCAAAAATGACAAAGATATAGCCCGTTAAAATTGCGCGCGTGACGTCACAGAGTGGGAGGTTTTTCGCCACTAAGTAACGTCAAAGACCCCCACTCCTAAATTTTGATGCCTTGTATCTTTGTTATTTTTTGTTTAAATGAAAAAAGGATAAATACGTGACCAATATATGTTTATAATCTAAAATGCGGACTAAATATAATGTAATTATTTTGACCCTGGAAACATCCCCATTGAAGGGATGTATGGAAGCGACATAACATCTTTTCGCTCCAAGCCAACCTCACCTGCCCGTGGTGCATCCTGCCGAACAGGACAAGTCGCTGGCAATAGACATGTGGGTATAACCATCACAATTGAAGGCGTAGCTAAATATTACCGATGACGGGCAGCAGCGTCAATGGAGCAAGAAATTACGCCCTGCGATCGCCAACCCGCCTGCCCAGCGTGCGATTATGGGTATATCCTCCAGAAGTTTGCCCTAAGTGATGAACAACTGGAGAGGCCTGTGTCCAGCAGTGGACTGCAATAGGCTGATGGTGATGATGATGAGGACGATTGCTTCATCCGCTCGTAGTCTCGTTAAGCTCATGCTCCTGCCGCTGCCCGGCTTGTCCAGTAGCTGCCGACTCACCGTGCTGAATATCCTGCGCTTCATCCGCTCGTAGTCTCGCTACGTTCCTGCCCCTGCCGCTGCCGCTGCCCGGATGGTCCAGCAGCTGCCGAGTCACCGTGCTGAATATCCTGCGCTTCATCCTCTCGTAGTCTCGCTAGGCTCCTGCCACTGCCGCTGCCAGGATGGTCCAGCAGCTGTCGACTCACCGTGCTGAATATCCTGCGCTTCATCCTCTCGTAGTCTCACTGGTCTCCTGCTCCTGCCGCTGCCCGTCTTGTTCAGCAGTTGCAGACTCACCGTGCTGAATATCCTGCGCTTCATCCGCTCGTAGTCTCGCTCGCGCTGCTCCAGACTCCTGCTGCGGCTGCTCGCCAAACTGCCGCTGCCCGGCTCGTCCAGTGAGTGTGTGTCCCTCTTCAGGATGGACCTGGAGGGAGGGAGGGGTCAATGAAAAATTGCTTTATGCATGTAGACTTCAGATACGCACTTGTAAATCGTCATAATTTTAATCGTATTACATCTTTAATTTTTTTATTATAGTAACTCGACATAATGGCTTCACTACGTCTGATGGAAAGCGAAAGAGAAGTCCAAGTCGCTGTGACAACGGGCAAGGAACTAGTCAGCTACCTGTCAGTTGTCACCGCCATGCCGGCCCAACCCTAACTCCCCAAAAGCTCCGGAAACCCTACTCACCGGCAGAAACACGACCCGGAGGTCATTTGACGGCGGTATTTTATAGGGTGGAGGTCCTTCCCCGGACGGGCGGCTCAATTCGAGCGAAGATTCGCTATGCCCTACCTCTCTCAACATTTTTGTGCACACGGTGCTGCGGTATTTTATAAAGGGCGCTACTTCGGAGCTACCCGTGTCCTTGCCATGTGCTGCCCACTGGCGCCACAGGGGGGTTTAGTGGGTATTCCCTCCTATTCTGAGAGGTGAGTCCCGCACACTCCCCCCTACGAAAAAAGGGTAGTAAATACTTACTTGGCGTGCATCACATCGGGGGTGTGTCGCTGCGGCGAGGGGGGGAAGTTGGCTGTGCACCACGCCTTGAAGCTGGTGCAAGGGATGCGACCCCCACTCGTGCCTAAAAAGAGGGGGACAAGTAAATAAATAGCCCATGACATGCCACGCTGGGCCACACACCGCCATCTGGCCCCAAACTAAATAATTCGATTTTAGTACCCATAGTACAAGCTTAGACTTAGTTCGGGACTAGATGGCGCTGTGTGGTTCAGTGTGGCATATGTCTTGGTTATTATTAAATGTTAAATGTCATTGGGGGAGGCGTATGTCCAAGATGGGACGTGTCCAGCTAATGATGCGCTCCACTCACCGCTCTTGGAGACCAATATGGTCTTGTTAGTCTGGTCGAGGTGGCGCGACAAGCAATGTCTTTGGGGGAAGCTTAAGTCCAGCTTATGTTGAGCTCCATTCACGGCTCTTGGAGACCAGGACGGAGGTCTTGTTGGCCTGGTCAAGGTGGTACAAGGAAAATGTCATTGGAGGAGGCGTATGTCCAGCAGTTGACGTGTCCAGCTAAAGTTGAGCTCCACTCACCGTTCTTGGAGACCAGAACAGAGGTCTAGTGTTATTGGTTATGGCCTATGTCTAGCAGTAGACGTGTCCAGCTAATGTTGAGCTCCAGTCACAGCTCTTGGAACCAGCATAGAGGTCTAATGTTATTGGTTGTGGCCTATGTCTAGCAGTGGTACGTCCAGCTAATGTTGAGCTCCTCTCACCGCTCTTGGAG
Source organism: Conogethes punctiferalis (assembly GCA_031163375.1). Taxonomy (NCBI): domain Eukaryota; kingdom Metazoa; phylum Arthropoda; class Insecta; order Lepidoptera; family Crambidae; genus Conogethes; species Conogethes punctiferalis. Next base: position 7,237,712 of record CM062104.1, on the reverse strand, counting down.
ATCAGAACAGAGGTCTAGTGTTTATTGGTTGTGGCCTATGTCTAGGCAGTACACGTGTCCAGCTAATGTTGATCTCCACTCACCGCTCTTGGAGACCAGCACGGAGGTCTTGTTCGCCTGGTCGAGGTGGTGCGACAGTTGGAAGAGGGCAGCACACCGGTGGACCAGCATCCGCCCGTATGACGTCATCACGGGGAACCGGACTATGCAGCGGCTGGGGAGAGTAGGACTCGACATGAGTTAAAGATAGAAAGATCATCATCATCATCATCAGCCTGTTGCAGTCCACTGCTGGACATAGGCCTCTCTAGTTGTACGCCACTTAGGGCAAACGTCTGGAGGATATGCCCATAATCGCCACGCTGGGCAGGAGGGTTGGCGATCGCAGGGCCTTTTTTTTTATAGTGACTCGACATAATGGCTTCCCTACGCCTGATGGAAAGCGAAAGAGAAGCCCAAGTCGCTGTGACAACGGGCAAGTAACTGGTCAGTTACCTGTCAGTTGCCACCGCCATGCCTGCCCAACCCTAACCCCCCACGAGCTCCGGAAACCCTACTCACCGGCAGAAACACGACCCAGAGGTCATTTGACTGCGGTATTCTATAGGGTTATTAGTAGGTATTTTGTTTCTTATTACATAATTAATAGGGGGCAGACGAGCAGACGGCTCACCTGATGGTAAGTGATAACCGCCGCTCATGTACATCTACAACATCAGGAGTTACAGCTGCGCTGCCGGCCTTTAAGGAAGAGGGACGCTTATTTCTTGAAGATTTGTAGGTCGTATCGGGGGTAGCTTCTCGCTCCGGTGACGCTGCTGCCCGTCATCGGTGGTATTTAGCTACGCCTTCAATTGGGATGATGACTAAAAAATAATTTAATGTCCATCAGATAGATTAATGAAAAATATTGGATACGTATTTTTTATTTTGCCTCTTGTTCAAAAACTTACGAAGATACATTGATTTTAAATGTCACATGACGTCACGTTAGAGTACAAAATATACTCTAACGTGACGTAGTTAGCCCCCACTCCGTAACTTTAATGCGCTATATCTAAGTATTTTCTTGTTATTTCGACAAAACAAAAAATACGGGTCTTATATTTTTTTATTATCTAAGAGACGGACTAATTATTTTCTTTATTTTCATACCTTGTCATCATCCGTATTGTGATGGTTATACCGCCACCAGTCGGTTGCCAGCGCCTCGTTTGTTATTCAGCAGGATGCACCACGGGCAGGTGAGGGTGGCTTGGAGCGAGAAGATGATAGGCCGCTCCCTTACATCCCAATATAGTAACACTAGCTGTGCTCGCGACTTCGTCCGCGTGGAATAGTTATTTTTTCCCCGTTTTTTTTTTTATATTTTCCACTAGCTGTGCCAGCGGCGTCGCTCGCGTGGATATCGGGTTTCAAAAATAACGGACTTCCATATAATACCCATCTATACCTTGTGCCTAAGTTTTAAGTTAGACCTCTAGCAATACATTGGTGAAAACCGCATTCAATTCTATGCAGTAGTTTTCGCGTAATGCGCGTTCAAACATACAGGTTTAAATTTCTCGCGTTTTCCCAACACTTCCCGTCACTGCTCCGCTCCTATTGATTGTAGCGTGATGAAAAGTATCCTATAACCTGCCCAGGAGTATGAAGAATAATTGTACCAAGTTTCGTCAAAATCTGTTCAGTAGTTTTTTTTTTCTATAACGAACATACAGACAGACAGACAGACAGACAGACAGACAGACAGACAGACAGACAGACAAAAATTTTACTGATTGCATTTTTGGTATCAGTATCGATCACTTATCACCCCCTGATAGTTATTTTGAAAAAATATTTTATGTACAGAATTGACCTCTCTACAGATTTATTATAAGTATAGATTATTTCTTCGCTCCTAATAGTTGCAGCGTGATGTTATACAGCCTAAAGCCTTCCTCGATAAATGGTCTATTCAACACAAAAAGAATTTTTCAATTAGGACCAGTAGTTCCTGAGATTAGCGCGTTCAAACAAACAAACTCTTCACCTTTATAATATTAGTTAAGATATACATGTATATCATACACTTACCCGGTGTCACTAACTAGGGCGTGTAATTCCTTCTCAATCTTCAACAGGGTGTGTCTGTCGCGAGCGTTCTTGTTCAGCGTTTCCTTCAAAAAGTTAACCAGTTCGAGTCCGGTCGGTTCTGTCCTCTCTTCTGTGGGAAATATGGTCAATAATTTATCATCATCATGAATCCTGCTCTTAAAACCAAAAATCATCACAAAATAATAATATGTTATCAAAAATCATCACAATATATGTTATCAAAAATCATCACAATATATGTTATCAAAAATCATCACAATATATGTTATCAAATATCATCACAATATATATTATCAAAAATCATCACTATATATGGTTATGAGTCACAACAACGAAGGAGTCACATAACACCAAGTGAGTCATTGAACCAATCAACGTTCACCTCGCCTTCGTCGGACGATTTAACGGAAAGACCCCGTAAATTGATTAATTTACTAAAATATATATTCGTTAAATAATACATTTCAATTGCCGTTTATTGTACACACTTGTGTTTGTCCTGTGTCTGGGTGTTTATATTTGTATTTAAGTATTCATTTGTGGTACCTTCGTTGTTCTGATACCCATAACACAAGCTTTGGGATTGGAGCAATGTATGTGATGTTGTCTACTATTTATTTTTTTATTTAATTAAAAAATGACAGTTACCTGAATCCGTCCTACTTAATGATATATTCTTTGGTTTCTCTTTGCGTTCGGGGCATCTGGAAAAAAAGAGATCAACTTTAATTTATTTAGGATTTAGGGTTGGGCCGGCATGGGGGTGGCAACTGACAGGTAACTGACCAGTTACTTGCCCGTTGTCACAGCGACTTGGGCTTCTCTTTCGCTTTCCATCAGGCGTAGGGAAGACATTATGTCGAGCCACTATAAAAGAAAAAGTATTACAGTTCGCCGCTCACTGGACATTCATTTAGCGGCCGATATGCCGCTAAGAGTTGCCGCTTACTGCGAGCCCTATTGGGCCACGGATTTAATGTTACATTACCTGCAATAATAAGTTTGATCCTCCACTTCTACACTCTCCGATTTCCTTAAACTGTCGTTGCCTCCTGGAAATAAATAATTAAGAAATGTGAAATTAATTTATAAATATGTCACCTAAAGAAGTAATCGCCAGCCAAGTGTAGGGACTATCATCATCATCATCATCAGCCAATCGCAGTCCACTGCTGGATATAGGCCTCTCCAGTTTTTGGCCACTTTGATCAAACATCTGGAGGATTGACCCATAATCGCCACTTGTGGACGGCACGTTGTGTATCGCAGCTCCTCGCTCCGGTGACGGTGACTTGGCAATCGCATCATCATCATCAGCCTATCGCAGTCCACTGCTGGACATAGGCCTCTCCAGTTGTTCGCCACCTAGGGCAAACTTTTGGAGGACATACCCATAATCACCACGCTGAGCAGGCGGGTTGGCGATCGCAGGGTGAAGCTGACTCTGCTCCGGTGACTCTGCTGCCCGTCATCGGTCTGTGGTATTTAGCTACGCCTTCAATTGTGATGGTTATACCGCCACCAGTCGGTTTCCAGAGCTTCGTCTGTTAATCAGCAGGATGCACCACGGGCAACTTCCTTCCACCCCAACCACCTGCTAGAATGGTATTTAGGACTTTGTCTAGTGATCACATACCAGGCTTGTTGCCGTAAAAATGTAATTAGTCCGTCTTTTAAATTAAAAACACGTATATTTTCATTTGTAAATTAGACCAAAAATGACAAAGATATAGCTCGTTAAAATTACGCGTGGCGTCAAAGAGCGGGAGTTTTTTCGCCACTGAGTGACGTCAGAGACAGTATATTTGTTATTTAAATGAAAAAAGGAAAAATACGTGTCCAATACATATATGCACGCTTGATCGCATGAGCAAATTTTTGTGAGACTTATACTATTTTAATACACCACATTGTTACACCTAAAATTATGCAAATAAATTTTTGATTTGATTTGATTTATACCAATTGCAATTTCATCCTCATCATCTCGATGGTTGGCGATCCTCCACTGTACGCTTTATGAGGAACTTCTTGCCTCGCGCGTCGGTTTTGTGGAACCAACTCTCTGTGACAGTCTTTCCGAACAGCTACGACTTGGGAGCCTTCAAGAAACGAGCGTAGTCCTATTTAAAAGGCCGGCAGCGACCCCAGAACTCGATTTGAGTTGCGGGTGTCCATGGGCGATGTCGACTGCTTACCATCAGGCATCACACTTGCTCGTCTGCCGCCTCTTGCATAAGAAAATATAAGTATAATTATATATTTTTATGATCTAAAATATGGACTAAATGTAATGTAATGATTTTTACCCTGAAAACATCCCTATTGACTGGACCGGAAGTCAAACCCTGTTACCATACGGGTACTGACCTGTGATATCCGAGTCGGTGCAGTCCGGGCAGTCGTCCGAACAGGCGATCCCCGAGTCCTGCTTGATCGGGCACGCGGGCCGCCGCCGCCGGCCCCTGGGGACAAACATATCAAATCAAATCAAACATATCTATTAATAACATCATCATCATCAGCCTATCGCAGTCCACTGCTGGACATAGGCCTCTCCAGTTGTTCACCACTTTGGGCAACCTTGGCTTTACCCATAATAATCTATGATTATTTTTGGAACTGGGCAAGAAATTTTCTCCAGCAATTTTGGAGATTACAAACCGACAGAGAAACCAACAAACTTAGCCTAGTGACCCCAGTAGGAGTCATATACAGGGTGCCAAGTGTCGTAGCTCGTAGCAGGGAGACTTGCTATGTACCTACTGTAAGCGATCTATGGAAATTGTAATTTTAAGTTCTTCCGTCAACCGATAGATGGCGTTGTGCCTTAATAAATTGCGCAGGCAAAGTTTTCCTCGACAACTAATAGGCAAAATTGTACCATGCAAAGATTGAACTATCCAATAAACCTGTCGTGTGCTAAGCGAATAATCAGTTAGAGCTATATACGTTGTAGGAGGAGTCTTTTATGACAGAGGGGGTAAACGGGCTTGAAGGTCACCTGATGGTAAGTGAGTGACACTGCAACACAAGGGGAGTAGTCACTGGTGCGTTGCCGGCCCTTGAGAAATTTGTAGGCTCGTTTTTAGGGTTCCGTAGCCAAAATGGCAAAAACGGGACCCTTATAGATTCGTCATGTCTGTCTGTCTGTCTGTCTGTCTGTCCGTCCGTATGTCACAGCCAGTTTATTCCGAAACTATAAAAGCTGCATTATTGAAATTTGGTACGTAAATGTATTCTGTGAACCGCATTAAGATTTTAAAATAAAATCAGAAAAAAATCCAAAATTTTTGGGGTTCCTCATACATAGAACTGAAACTGAAAAATTTTTTTTTCATCGAACCTATACGTGTGGGGTATTTATGAATAGGTATTTGAAAATGATGTTGAAGTTACTAACATCATTTTATTCTAAACTGAATAGTTTGCGCGAGAGACTCTTCCAAAGTGGTAAAATGTGTGTCCCCCACCCCGTAACTTCTAAAATATGAGCATGATAAAACTGAAAAAAATATATGATGTGTATGACTATAAAGACTACTAACGAAATTTGGTTTGAATGAAATCTAGACAGTAGTTTTTTTTTAAACGTCATAAATCGAATTACCTAATTTTTTAATTTAATTAACTCCAATATAATAAAACGTAAAGAAAAACACTTATTTAGCTGTATAGTGGCACGGAACCCTACGTGCGAGAGTCCGACTCGCACTTGGCCGGTTTTTAAAGTTGCAGGTAGCAAGAAACACTTGGCTTTGAGAGCAAAGCAAAGTCGCGGATGCCATAAAACGTGTCGGAAGTTTGAAGTGGCACTGGTGGTACCTGAAGGTTGTAAGATCGCCTAAATTGTACCACTAGTTGTCTGTAATACTTTGTCTATAAATGTTTGTATTTGGTGCAATAAAGAATATCTATCTAAGAAGAAGAGGTCGCACGCTGTTAGAGAGATGTACAGGCTGTCCCGTGTCTGTGTATCAGTTATATGTCAGTTGGAGCTATGTACAGGGTGTCAAGCATCTGTATATCAGTTATATGTCAGTTGGAGCTATATACAGGGTGTCAAGCATCTGTATATCAGTTATATGTCAGTTGGAGCTATATACAGGTTGCCAAGTGTCTATGTATCAGTTATGACGTCAGTTGGAGCTATATACAGAGTGTAAAGTGTCTGTTTTCCTGTTATGACGTCAGTTGGAGCTATACACAGGGTGTCACCTGTCTGTGTATCAGTTATATGTCAGTTAGAGTCATATACAAGGTGTCAAGTATCTGTCAACTACTTATGACGTCATTTGGAGCTACATATTTAAGCGATGTTAGCTGCGCACGCGCACCTGCAGTGCGGACAGTTGGAGCAGGCGCCGCAGACGCACGCGACGCGCGGACTGTTCGAGAGCAGGTCGCGCGACGAGTCCGAGTGGTGGAGCTACATACAGAGTGTCAAGTGTCTATGTATCAGTTATGACGTCAGTTGGAGCTATATACAGAGTGTAAAGTGTCTGTTTTCCTGTTATGACGTCAGTTGGAGCTACATATATACAGGGTGTCACCTGTCAGTGTATCAGTTATATGTCAGTTGGAGTCATATACAAGGTGTCAAGTGTCTATGTATCAGTTATGACGTCAGTTGGAGCTATATACAGAGTGTAAAGTGTCTGTTTTCCTGTTATGACGTCAGTTGGAGCTACATATATACAGGGTGTCACCTGTCAGTGTATCAGTTATATGTCAGTTGGAGTCATATACAAGGTGTCAAGTATCTGTCAACTACTTGTGACGTCATTTGGAGCTACATATTTAAGCGACGTTAGCTGCGCACGCGCACCTGCAGTGCGGACAGTTGGAGCAGGCGCCGCAGACGCACGCGACGCGCGGACTGTTCGAGAGCAGGTCGCGCGACGAGTCCGAGTGGTGCTTGTGGCCGAGCCACCGGCGCGTGCGCTGCCGCTGCTCGCTCGCGTCATCCCATCCGCCGCCTGTTATCTGGAATACAGTAAACGGTAGCTTAGGAGGTTGCGGCAATACGCAAGTGTTGCCGTATTTTATAAGAAGAGCTTTCAGGATGACCTCACTCCACCTGATGGTAAGCGGTCGTGAGGTCCAAAAGTTAGGTCGACAGGCACAATAGAACAATCCCATTGCGCCTGTCATATATATAATGCAAATAGAATTACCTGTATCTCAACTTGTTGTTTCTTGTTCTCATCACCGTTCTCCTTGCCGTCATCACACCTCACATCATTGTACACATCACCACACCTGTCATCACACACCGTCCTCTCACTGTTCACTGTAACGTTAGTTTTCGCGCAGCTCGTTACCGCGTTATTTTTGGTAACGTTATTATTTACAACGTTATTGGAAACATTATTCGGTAATCCGTTGTTGGCTGTAACGTTATTGGTAACGGAATTCGTTACTGCTTTATTGTTGACGTTATTTGTGTCGTTATCCGGGTGGGGGGAGGGGGATACGGTGCGCGGCGGCGACTGGGACTCCCTGATCGCTTGGCTGCGCACCAGTTGTTTTGATTTGAAGCTCTGTAAAAGAAATAAACGAGTTTAAAGAGATGTAGAAACCGCAATGATATTTTTTGTGAATCAAAAATGGTAGAAATTGACGAGGTACAGTCGTTTAAAGCTAGGCCACTGCTGGACATAGGGCTCTCCAGCCGTTCACCACTTAGGGCAAACATCTGGAGGATATACCCCTAATCGCCACGCTGGGCAGGCGGGTTTGAGATTGCAGAGCGTAGCTTCTCGCTCCGGTGACGCTGCTGCCCGTCATCGGTCTGTGGTATTTATATACAAAAAAAAATGTATCTAAGTAAGTTTATCAGTGGTCTAGCACCCATAGTACCTACAAGCTTCGGCTTAGTTTGGGGCTAGGTGGAGCTGTGTGGCCCAGCGTGGCATGTCTGGGGTTATTTATTTATTTATCTAAGCCTTTAATTGTGATGGTTATACCGCCACCAGTCGGTTGCCAGCGCCTCGTTTGTCATTCGGCAGGATGCACCACGGGCAGGTGAGGTTGGCTCCCCACAAATGAGTCCCTGCAAGTTCCCGCCTTCTTTCGACATAAAAGCGTTTCGTAAAGATGAAAGCATCGAGGCCCGTATCCGAGCCCCGCCTAAGCGGAACTCAAGACCCGGTAGTAGTACGAGCGTTTCGTGAGTAAGCCCTCACATTCTGGGAGGTGGGAGTTCCATACACCACGCCGTATCCCCCAGGAGGTGCCTAAAGATTCAATTACATACACATAGTTAGTTGATTAAATGCAATTATTTACCCGATTCCTATTAAGCTGGCTCCCGTCTTCAGCGGCCTTCTCGACTTCAGACCTCTCCATTGCTTCCGATCACACCCTGGAATCAGATCATTATCCTTGCAATTAAGGTTATAAAAATAGCTTGAAACACCAACCATAGAAATCAACATTATGAGACCCCGCAAACCACAGACTTTCTATGAGGAGTTTTTTTTATAGTAGCTCGACATGATGGCTTCTCTACGCCTGACGGAAAGCGAAAGAGAAGCCCCAAGCACTGTGACGACGAGGACATCGTATGGCATCACATGACAAATTTTCAGAATCAATGAAGTTCAAAGTTCTGCGTTGATTTGTCAAGAAGAAGAAGATAAACAAGGAGTCTTGAAGTCATGTTATGGAAAGTCAGAAATGTTCACTCAACAGGTTAGACTTAAACTAAATTAATAACATTGAAGAACCCACCTCTTCCTTCCACGTACTCCAATTCTTCCACTAAGTATATCGTAAAGTTCCTTATCATCAATTAAAAAAAAGGAAAACCATAGAGAAAATGTAACCTTAACGAATTACGAGAATTGGACCAATCACAGTATACACTACCACTACAAATAGAAGGCAACTATTATTTATTTTTTAACTTCTATCTTAAAAAGAGGTTTTCGTCGAAAATCTTTTTAGATTAAAGCTTCTTTTTTTTTCACCACAAAAAAGTTAAAATTAAAAAAAAATTAAAACGCGCGGGAGACGCGTTCGCCCGCGTAGATTTTAAATTTAGAACACATGTTCGGTTGTTGGGCTAAGCTCGATACTCTTCGTCGATGGTAAATTATAATGGCGGCTGATTCTAGTGTTGGACGGCCGGCGGTGCGCATGGTTTAATCTGTGGTCGGTGGTCGTGGTAGAGTCTATGGTAGAGCTATAGACAATTTGATGCGGTGAAGTTTTACTATGTTGGACGCCATAAATCTGTAACAATGTAAACGTGGTTTAGTCCAAATTGTTCATTAAGATCATGTTTATCGATCGTTTGTAGCAGTAAAATCGTTTCCACACATCTAGTTATCAGAATCATCAAAATAGCTTTGGGTATGGACGTTCGGCACTTAGGACAAACACCTTCTCTTTCAACAGGCGTGGTGAAGCCATTATGTCGAGCTACTATAAAAAAATCTGAAAGGATTCCCATAATCGCCGCGCTGGGCAGGCGGGTTGGGTATCGCAGGGCGTAGCTCCTCGCTCCGGTGACGCTGCTGCCCGTCATCGGCCTGTGGTGTTTAGTTGCGCCTTCAATCGTGATGGTTATACCACCACTAGTCAAGAGGATTTTTTGTTATTCAGCAGGATACACCACGGGCAGGTGAGGGTGGCTTGGAGCGGAAAGATGCCATACAATCCGAGAGCGTTATATTTCAATAAAATTTAACCTTAAAAACCCATCGTAAATCTACAAAATTTTACTGATACATTCACAAATACTTAAAAATACTTCAACATTTTGAATCAACGTCGATTCTTCACTCGAACACGCATCAAATGACCTTTAGTTCAAAAGTTCCATTGGGGAAAAACTGCCGAGTTGATTGACCCGGCGCAAAAAATCTTTGATTTGGAGTGACGTACACAGGGTGTTTTTAGAAAAAAATAATTGATACATACATACGTAATTACAATAAGAAAGTATGTCTGTACATTGAATCATTCATCATCATCATCATCCTAGCCTTTTTCCCGATTATCTCAGGGTCGGCTTCCCAAACTGAGAGATATGGCGAGGGCTAAGCTTTTACACAGAGCGACTGCCATCAGACCTCCGCAACACTTAGGGTAAGCTATACCCATTCCCAGTTTAGGCGTCAGAGTTAGTACATGTAAGTATATTATGTCTGTACATTGAATATAATGTACAAAGCAAATTTAGGGGGCAAAGAAACTGTAATAGTTAAAGAATCTAAAAAAAAACTACACACACACGCTAGTCCTTTTTAGGGTTCCGTAGCTAAAATGGCAAAACGGGACTCTTATAGATTCGTCATGTCTGTCTGTCTGTCCGTCCGTATGTCACAGCCAGTTTATTCCGAAACTATAAGAGCTACATTATTGAAATTTGGTGCGTAGGTGTATTCTGTTAACCGCATTAAGATTTTAAATAATTTTTTGTCGTATTTTTGTATGTTGTTTTATATTACACAAATTAAATCAAAAGAATCATCCAATTTGGTGCAGTCGTTCGAAAGTTTTGGGCACACATTTCGAAGATCCATTTTAATTACACAGAAGATATAGATACGAGTATAGTCTGAGCAACACATAGTCTACAATCGATTTTAAAAAACTGGAACATATAGACAGAAAGACAATAGAGCTTATGTTTCTGATTAGCTAGGCGGCTAAACTATAGCAGATATGGAACATCCACCACTATACAGAAAAAAAAACAAAAAGAAAAAAGTCTATGGTGAACTCACCATACCATACCAGCTACCAAGTATAAAGTCAAAGGTGTTGTAGGCATGTGGTCATAAGCCAATTTATTAGTAGAAGACCATAAAAACAACTATAAATTCATAAAACTGGTGATATCCATGAGTCATATGACCTTTCCTTCAATGTATACATTCGGGGAAACACTTAAACGGTACTATGTTGATCGAGTCGAGGCGATGAGAAAATATTTGAAGGAAAGTGTGTTTGTATGTAGTTAAAGTTAGGGCTTAGTCGGGCAAGCTCTATCCTTATACTATACTTATATACTTATATCCATACTAATATTATAAAAGAAAGTGTGTCTGTCTGTCTGTTTGTCTTTCTTTCACGGTAAAACGGAGCGACGAATTGACGTGATTTTTTAAGTGGAGATAGTTGAAGGGATGGAGAGTAACATAGGCTACTTTTTGCCTCTTTCTAACCCCCCACTTCCCTAAAATGGGGGGTGGAAGTGTGTATGGAGCATTCTTCCCAGCGCGTGGCGATTATGAGTAAAGCCAGGTGTCTGAGCAAAGTGGCGAACAACTGGAGAGGCCTATGTCCAGCAGTGGACTGCGATAGGCTGATGATGATGATACTGTATTTCCATGTGGAAACCTCGGTAGGGAGCTATTTAAAAAATCAACAATACATTTCCGAACGATAGTTAATTAACGATAATGTTAATTATTATAATTGGGTGTCGACACGTTTACTGTAGGTAATTATTAAGCTATCTTTATAGGCTTTTTGTTTCGGATTTAATTGGTTCCATCGAATAATGTAGTTCAGAAATCACCAATAAGTCTCTCATTAAATAAATAAGACATGCCACGCTAGGCGGAAGAGAGGTAGGGAATAGCATGTAGAGAGTATTCAAGTAACCAGTCAGTTACCTGTCAGTTGCCACCGCTATGCCGGCCCAACCCTAACTCCCCACGAGCTCCGGAAACCCTACTCACCGGCAGAAACACGACCCGGAGGTCATTTGGCTGCGGTATTCTATAGGGTGGAGGTCCTTCCCCGGACGGGCAGCTCAATTCGAGCGAAGATTCGCTATGCCCTATCTCTCTTAGATGCCAAAAGATCCTTATCCGTCTATAGTCTGTTACATTAAACTTTTTTTCATAGTTCATTACCATTCATCATCATTAGCCCATTGCAGTCCACTGTTGGACATAGGCCTCTCCAGTTGTTCGCCACCTAGGGCTAACTTCTGGAGGATATACCCATAATCGCCAGCTGGGCAGACGGGTTGGCGATCGCGGGGCGTAGCTCCTCGCTCCGGTGACGCTGCTGCCCGTCATCGGCCTGTGGTATTTAGCTACGCCTTCTATCGTGATGGTTTTACCGCCACCAGTCGGTATGCCAGAGCCTCGTTTGTTGTTCGGCAGGATGCACCACGGGCAGGTGAGTGTGGCTTGGAGCGAAAAGGTGATAGGCTGCTCCCTTACATCCCTGTTCGTCTATAGTCTGTTACATTAAACTTTTTTTCATAGCTCATTAAAAACCAAACGCAATGGAAACAGACCACATACAGCCATGATCCAATACCCTTCGGCAAGTTCAAAGTCACGTTTCAATGGAATCAACACCTTAGAACCTAAACGTTAAGATCGAGTATCCAGTGGCTTGAACACGAACTTTGTAATATTTCTGCACTTTTTTATCGGCGGAGCTTTTGACATAGTTTTTGTAGAATGAGCGGCAATCTTTGTGGCAAAGGTACACAGACTTCTTTTAGTTGTATCCTTAGAGGGACTGATCTTTAAAATCATGAGGAGTCTTATTATCTTAAGATCTTTATAATCTTAACCCTGTCTCTCCTTGCTTCAGTATAAATAAATATCCTATAGGGAAAATATCTAATAAGGATGTAAGGGACCCATCATCTTTTCGCTCCAAACCAACCTCACCTGCACGTGGTGCATCCTGCCGAATAACAAACGAGGCGCTGGCAACGCAACCGACTGGTGACGGTATAACCATCACGATTGAAGGCGTAGCTAAATACCACAGACCGATGACGGGCAGCAGCGTCACCGGAGAGAGAGGCTACACCCTGCGATCGCCAACCCGCCTGCTCAGTGTGGTGATTATGGGTATATCCTCCAAAAGTTTGCCCTAGGTGGCGAACAACTGGAGAGGCCTATGTCCAGCAGTGGACTGCGATAGGCTGATGATGATGATGCGATTGCCAAGTCAATTGTTTATTGTGACATGACAGGCTCGGTGGCTCAATCGGTAGTGACCTCTGCCTTCTGAGCTAAGGGTCGTGGGTACGATCCCCGCACATTACAAACATTTGTGTGCATGAACATGTCTGTTTGTATTGGTCTGGGTGTTTTCTATGTATAATATGTATTTATTTACAAAAAAAAAAGTATCTAAGTAAGTTTATCGGTTGTCTAGTACCCATAGTACAAGCTTCGGCTTAGTTTGGGGCTAGATGGCTCTGTGTGGCCCAGCGTGGCATGTCTTGGGTTATTTATTTATTTATTGTGAAGTTTGGGAACCTCTAGGCGATCGCCCATACAAGACCATTTTGTTTATTCCGTCAACAAACCTACTTTCGTTTCCCGATAAAAAATACTAAAAGCACCATCTTCCGGTGTTAATAAATCAAGATTACGTAACCCTCAGACCGCGGCTGTTCGACCCTGGTCTAATATGCCGTCCTTGGATGAGTCATGAGCGTGCTAACAACGTATTATATGCTTTAATGCTATGTAGATAGCGGACAAATTGCTTAATTGATGGTTGAAGATTTGTATGAAACTCATCCGTGGTTGATCTGGCGGCCGACTGGTGGCGGTATAACTGTCACAATGAGGGCTACCGTATTTGTGTTCACCAGAGGGCGCCACTGTATAGTGAGGTCCTCGGGCATAGCTGTTAAGGTTTTTTTTATGCATGTGATAACTGTTTGTTCGATAAAAGAAGGATGACATTTTCCGTAAGGCAAAACTGTTTGTTAACGGTTATTAAAGAAACCAGTGAACTAGCTTTTCTTTCAGACCTCTAAACTTTGCACCTCATTTTTTCGGCTCCGCTTTTAAAGCGCAGACAATCATTGAGCCGTGTCTCACATTTTCCAAAATTAATGCCGGCTGTGACAAAATTATTTAATTTCCCGAAATAAACTCGTTTAACCCACAGAGCCAATGTAATTTGAGATTTCGGATACCTCACGCTACACCAGCACCTCTGGTGGCGAATTCACACGCGATAGCCCTCATTGAAGGCGTAGCTAAATACCGGCCGATGACGGGCAGCAGCGTCACCGGAGCGAGGAGCTACGCCCTGCGATACCCAACCTTGCCGCGTAACGATCATAAGTGAATCCTCCAGATGTTTGCCCCAGAGTGGCAAAAAATGGAGAGGCCTATGTCCAGCAGTGGATTATATCGCGTCTATAGTCCTAGTCCTCCTAATTATACTTCCTCATTATGAAAATAAGTATGGTGGTAGACAGGTTTTGTGTAATAATAACAAACCTGATATTATAAAAGTGTTCCTTGATTGATTTTGTGCGGAATTTTCCTCATGCACGCAATTTAAATTCAATTCCAATAGCTACAGGATATTTATAATCAACGAGCTTGGATGTATAAGTATTATAATAAGGGGCAGCGCAGACAGACTATCCGTGACGCACTTTTTAGGGTTCCGTAGCCAAAATGGCAAAAACGGGACCCTTATAGATTCGTCATGTCTGTCTGTCTGTCCGTCCGTATGTCACAGCCAGTTTATTCCGAAACTATAAGAGCTACATTATTAAAATTTGGTACGTAGATGTATTTAGACACAATCAATAAGAGCAGAGCAGTGAAGGGAAGTGTAGGGAAAACGGGAGATTTTTTTTTATCTGTATGTTTGAACGCGCTTCACGCGAAAACTACTGCATGGAATTGAATGCGGTTTTCACTAATGTATTGCTAGAGGTCTAACTTAAAATTTAGACACCATTTATGGATTTATCTAAGTTATTCTTGAAACCCTATATCCACGCGTGCGACGCCGCTGGCACAGCTAGTCCTACTTTTTCCTACTAATATTATAAACGCGAAAGTTTGTTTGGATAGATGGATGGATGTTTGTTCCACTTTCACGGAAAAACTACTGAACGGATTTTAATGAAACTTTACAGGAATATAGTTTGTACATCAGATTAACACATAGGCTATGTTTTATACGAATATTCACGCGAGCAGAGCCGCGGGCAGCAGCTAGTACTAAATAAAGTAACATATACCATATACCTATCAACAATTTTCAAAACCGATCCCCATGTGTCATCTTGCATCTCTCTCGCACGCTGATCACGTTCGATTCGCAGCGTGCAGGGCGGGGTGTGCATCCCTGCGACCTCCGCGACCTACATTCAGCTGGGGTCATTGGCACCGATCCCGATGTACCCACGGCTAGGTACATATACCTATGGGATAACTAGCCTTTTGAGTTTAGCGGGGTGGACAATATTTATTTATTTATTGATAAGGTACCTAGGGTTGCCAACTATACTGTTAAAAACAGTATTATACTGTTTTTCACTACAAAATACTTTTTACTGTTGAACAAAAAAAAAGTATAAAATATACTGTTTTCAGCATCGTAGATGTTACACTATACGTGTGAGAGTTAGACGCTCGCTCACACATTTTTTTTTATTTAGAGGGAGAACCCTCTAACTAAGTAAAAAAATGTGTGAGCGAGCACTGAGAACAGTGCTCACCGACACAAACAAATAACAGTAATGGAGTTGCAAAAGAGAGCAAGTGTGTTCTGTGTTTTCGAACGGCTCAGGGTAAAAAACGCTCCACTTCGTTTTAATATTTTAATATGGGATATAATTGTGTATTGTATGTGTCGCGGAAGTACATAAGGTGGCCTGACTAGGGTTACGGTATCCTCCCCCTCTCTTCGGACTTCGCATAGCCCTAGTATGTGCCACCTAAATTTCCCAAGTTCCACCTTCAACTGCGCCAGATGCGAGTCAAGCTTTAGTGTGCGTCCGTTGTACGATGCCAGGGTCAGTTTGGTGTGGTGGCCTGCCGTAGCCCGGTGATTCTTGGCACGCCCCGCCCCGCCGTTACCGTGGTCGCCACCGTGACCAGGGATAGCGGGGCCGCCGGGAACTGGGGGCCGTGGCTTATGTGAGACCATTTGGTGGAGTTGCCCATAATCGCCACACTGGGCAGGCGGGTTGGCGATCGCAGGGCGTAGCCTCTCGCTCCGGTGAAGCTGCTGCCCGTCATCGGTCTGTGGTGCTTAGCTATGCCTTCAATTGTGGTGATTATACCGCCATCAGTCGGTCGCCAGCGCCTCGTTCGCTGTTCGGCAGGACGCAAGTGTGCTTCAAGCTGGAATCCTCATCTCTGAAACCTGCATGAAAACGAATTTTGACTATGCCAAAAAATAGTCATGAAATAGTCATAAATAGTTGCCAAGTAAAAAAAATAGTCGCATTATAGTTTCGGAGTTATAGCTATAGGTTGGTGAGGATTCTGGCTTGACGTTCAAGCTGTAATCCTCACCTCTGATGCAAGCAAACGGCAAAGTCTATCGAATTGGTTTATGTTCCAAAAAATAGTCATGAAATAGTCGCAACGGCATACCAAATTTCAGAATTAGTCGTTAAGAGATTCCAGAGATATAAGGGTAGGTTGGTGAGGATTCTAGCTTGAACATTTGAAAACTTCAAATATCTCCGAAACGGCTACGATTTTCGATTTGAGTTTTTGCCAAAAAATAGTCATGAAATAGTCGTCTCCAACGGAAATAAATTTGAGCTGATTTAATTTGAAATTAAAAAGTGTTAATTTTTCCCTACATTTCTATGGAGGTACAGTCGTGTACAAAATGTTTACTTCATTTTATACTATTGTAAAATATTTCGCTTGAACTATAATATTTCGTCAAATTAGGTGTTTTCCAAGACTAGTGACTAGACCGAGTGCTATTATGATTAAACAAATAAAAACAAACATTTATAATTTTTGTAGCTATTTTTATTTAGTACAATTTAAAGCTTGAAAATGCGTACATAACATGTTTAAATTATAAATAACTAAATATAATGTTTATATCACAACCGAATAATAGGTATGCCGTTCGGGCATTTCCATGCTAGCTTCGGGAGCGCTCGGCCTCATAGTCTCCGTCCTTTATGGTGACCCCGCACTGCCGTTAGATAATATTTGTAAACATTTTCTAGCATACATTTATATTTTATTTTATTTACTCTATATTATGTATGTATCTATTAAGTTATTTAATATTTTAATCCCTGTTTAATCCTATCCCACTTTGCAACACTCTACCTACATACATCTGTTTCTGCTTAGCCCAATAGTTGACCGGTAGAGAATGCCTACACGGCATTCGATCCGCCTTTTGTGCACTATTTCTATTGTGCAATAAAGATTAAATAAAAAAAAAAATTTACTAACAGATGTTGTCAATTGTTACATTTTGTTAGGAAGTGTCACATGTTATAAGTGCCCGTACACTGATGAAAAATGTTTACTAACATTTAAATCTGGCATTTGCTTACTTGGTTTTGCGTTCTGAGGGAGTGTCTATACAAAAATGGAAGAAGAATTGTCCATTAGAATAGCTTTTAGTTTTGTTTACAAAAGAAGAAGCGATCTTATTGGATGCGCCAAACAAAATATAACACTTATTTTATTTTGTTACTAGCTGTGCCAGCGGCGTCCCACGCGTGGATATGGGGTTTCAAAAATAACCGACTTCCACAAAATGGTACCCAGATTTTAAGTTAGACCTCTAGAGGTTGTTGGATTGCTAGCAATACATTGGTGAAACCGCATTTAATTCCAAGCAGTAGTTTTCGCGTGAGGCGCGATCAAACATACAAATAAAAATTTCTCCCGTTTCCCCAACACTTCCCGCCATTGCTCTGCTCCTATTAAGTCTTTGACTGCCGAGAAACTAGACACAATAGAAAAACTATTGTTTGCCGGTCACCGGTGACCGGCATGGCGGTCAACGTGTTAATTGTAGCGTGATGAAAGTATACTATAACCTGCCCAGTAATATGAAGAATAATCGTACCAAGTTTCGTTAAAATCCGTCTAGTAGTTTTTTTAACCGACTTCGAAAAAAGGAGGAGGTTCTCAATTCGTCTCTATGTATAATATTTTTTTTTTTTTATGTATGTTCAGCGATATTTCCGTCAATTATGGATGGATTTCAAAAATTTTTCGACAGTTCGACAGAAGACACTTCCGAGGTGGTCCCATTATCACCAAGTAAGGATCTGATGATGGGATCCTGGAGAAATTGAGGGCAACAATCGAAAATTGTATGCTCATATGGTGTTTTTGTTACGAAATCATATTTTACTCAGGTATATGCTTCCGGGCGACAACATCTGGTGCTGATGATGAAGCCACAGAACTCCTTAACGGTTAGGAGTTAGGGGACAGTACTGACATTGGTCGATATTAAACTAGGTAGTAGTATGTACTTATGCAGGGCTAATAGGGCAGGTGATTTGGTAAGTGATATGCTTGATTCTAGATCGCAAAGTCTTCACTTGACTTAAAGCAAAATTTTTCATTCCTAAGTAAAACTCTTAAGGACATTAATTAGCCTTTATTCAAGGTCACAGCACATTAACGCAACTAAAAACAGAGAAATAAAATTATTTTTTAAAAAAAAATTAAACCGACTTCAAAAAAAACGCAAACGACCAAAACTAAAAAGCGATAAATAACGTAAGTAATTCTATCCTTAATACATAATCATTTAAATATTACAATTATCACTTATTTTTGAAGTCGGTGCCAGCCAAACATATCTAGGTATATTGTCGTGTGGATATGCCGGCCGCGCGCGTCATACAACAACAGTCTACGTTAGGTACCGAGAGGTTGGCACCGACTTCAAAAATAAGTGATAATTGTAATATTTAAATGATTATGTATTAAGGATAGAATTACTTACGTTATTTATCGCTTTTTAGTTTTGGTCGTTTGCGTTTTTTTTGAAGTCGGTTTAATTTTTTTTTAATTTCTATAACGAACATACAGACAGACAGACAACAATTTTACTGATTGCATTTTTGGCATCAATATCGATCACTAATGACTCCCTTATAGTTATTTTGAAAATATATTTAATGTACAGAATTGACTTCTCTACATATTTATTATAAGTATGGATAGAAGATAACTTGTTATAAAATGTTTACTCAGTTACGAAACATTTTCTAACATGAAATAATTTTTAACACAATGACATGTGATTAAATGTCTGCTAACGTTGCTAAACATTTTCTAACGGCGCGGCAGTGTGGGAGCACCATTAGTGTCTTCCCACAATCATCGTCGCGGACATTTCATTGACTTGAGTATTTTGCTTGACAGTCACGCCATCTAGTAAGTGTTGTGGAACTAGCTCTAACCATTTTAAAAACGCATTGCTGTGATATTAACATTAAAGGTAAATGTGAAATATATGTAAAGATCAATAATTAAAGCTCATAGTTATTCTTTTTGCTGGGTGGGAACAGGTCGGTAATTGTGTATTATATGTACTGATTTCAGATTTAAACAAGTTTTGTACTAATATGCAAACTTTATATTATAATTTATAAAAATAGGTACATAAAAATGTTTGTTTTTTTTTTGTTTAATCATAACAGCTGCCATGGAAAATACCTAATTGAACGAAATATTATATTTTAAGCAGAACATTTCACAATAATATCAAATGAAGTAAAACATTTTGTATACAACTGTACCTCCAAAATTGTAGGGAAAATTATAACTTTTTATTTTCTAATTAAATCAGCTCAAATTTATTTCCGTTGGAGACGACTATTTCACGACTATTTTTTGGCAAAATCTCAAATCGAAAATCGTAGCCGTTTCGGAGATATATGAAGTTTTCAAATGTTCAAGCTAGAATCCTCACCAACCTACCCTTATATCTCTGGAATCTCTTAACGACTAATTCTGAAATTTGGTATGCCGTTGCGACTATTTCATGACTATTTTTTGGAACATAAACCAATTCGATAGACTTTGCCGTTTGCTTGCATCAGAGGTGAGGATTACAGCTTGAACGTCAAGCCAGAATCCTCACCAACCTATAGCTATAACTCCGAAACTATAATGCGACTATTTTTTTTACTTGGCGACTATTTATGACTATTTCATGACTATTTTTTGGCATAGTCAAAATTCGTTTTCATGCAGGTTTCAGAGATGAGGATTCCAGCTTGAAGCACACGGACGCAACACGGGCAAGTGAGGTTGCCTTTAAGCGAAAAGTTGATAGGTAAGTACATCATTCCTTACATCCCCATTATATAAAATTAATATTATTAAATAAATAAAATACTGTTCATTTTTCTAAAATACTGTTTAATTTGTTTTCTTAGGCCTAAATATACTTTATTTCTTGTAAAAAAAAGTTGGCAAGCCTAGGTACACCAACAGACATTACACAAATACACACAAAAAATACATTTTCATACATCCTAGATGTTTATGTATGCCTACTTAGAGGTGTACTCGACATGCATACGATTACGTACAGAAGTAAAAAACAAAAATTATCTCTTTTTTTTTTAACAAAGCCAAATATATCTAACCTATAATAATCTAATTTAACTACAATACCTTGCTATTTTTCTTTCTTATGCTTATCTTTTCTCTCTATTATGAATAATAAAATTAAGCAATCATCGATATCGCATCGAGTCATCATCATCCTAGCCTTAAGAGAGGTAGGGCATAGCGAATCTTCGCTCGAATTGAGCCGCCCGTCCGGGGAAGGACCTCCACCCTATAGAATACCGCAGTCAAATGACCTCTGGGTCGTGTTTCTGCCGGTGAGTAGGGTTTCCGGTGCTCGTGGGGGGTTAGGGTTAGGCCGGCATGGCGGTGACAACTGACAGGTGACTGGCCAGTTGCTTGCCCGTTGTCACAGCGACTTGGGCTTCTCTTTCGCTTTTCATCAGGCGTAGAGAAGCCATTATGTCGAGCCACTATAAAAAGAAAAAAAAAAAAAAAAAAAAAAAAGCCTTTTTTCCCGATTGTCTCAGAGTCGGCTTCCCAAACTGAGAGATTTGGCGAGGGCTAAGCTTTTACACAGAGCGACTACCATCAGACCTCCGCAACACTTAGGGTAAGCTATACCCATTCCCAGTTGGGCGTCAGAGTTATCATAATCTCTGATATGATGTGACGACCGCTATCTGAGTTGGTAAAGATAGCACCCGGGGCCAACAGCTTAACGTGCCTTCCGAAGCACGGAGGAAATCGGTGTCAAATTTTGGTCACCCATCATCGGATTGACCGCGCCAATGGTTGCACAACTTTGCGATCATTGTTAAGCGTACAAGACCGCGGCGCCACCGAGCTCCTCACAACAATATTGCATCGAGTGTACCGGTTATTCCCAATAGCCATCTTCTGCTTTGCTCCCTGGGCGGGGCAAGCAGGATTTTTTTTTTGTAAAATTGGCCTAGTTTCTCAACTATCTCGGTTAGGGGCTGCGCAGACGACAGACTTTTTGTGCGATAGAGTCTGCGTCTGAGACATTTAAAAAGAGCATCTAGGTCCCTACAGCTCTGCCGACAGAATGATCGAAGATGTGCGTTGAGTCTGTGAAATATCCGCGACAGATTTTTGCGCGTCGTGCGCGTTACTGCATGTAATTGCATCACAGACTAAAAAGTGCGTCACTGATGATAGTCTGTCGTTGCGCTGCTCCTTATCATCATAATCATCAGCCTTCAGACGTTCAATGATGGAGACTGCCTTCCCCACTTGCCATAATAGGATGTTTTGGGGGTCAAAATAATTACATTCTATTTAATGCGTATTTTAGATCATAAAAATGTATTGGACACGTATTTTTCCATTCTTCATTCAAATAAAAAATAGCAAAGATAGAGATAGAGAAGACAAGGCATCGAAAGTTAGGAGTCTTTGACGTCACTCGCTCCCGTAAAAATGCCTCACCGAGTGACGTCACGCGTAATTTCAACGGGCTATAACTTTAGCTAAGTTATAGCCCGTTGAAATTATTAGCTATTTACAAAAAAAAGTATCTAAGTAAGTTGTCAAGTACCCATAGTACAAGCTTCGGCTTAGTTTGGGGCTAGACGGCGCTGTGTGGCCCAGCGTGGCATGTCTTGGGTTATTTATTTACTTCATCTGTCAATTCGCAAAACACCGATTTCAAAAGTCCCAATACCCCCTTTACTCCAGAACAAAGAACGGTCTATTAATCTTAGCGGATTGTATCGACGCACCGCTCACCCCCCATCCCCGTAACCCGGAATCCCGGTGACCTACTGAACTGATTGTGGGGGCGACGGGACCGGGAGAGAAGAGTTCATCCCGGTGGAGCGCACCTGGGGATGAAATTGTGGTATATACCAGGTGATAATGTATCACAATTTTAAAGATCTTTAGGATTAACCTTTATATATGGTTAGAATGTGTGTAAGTATTTTTTCTTTTTTTTAGGGTTCCGTAGCCAAAATGGCAAAAACGGGACCCTTATTAGGGTTCCGTAGCCAAAATGGCAAAAACGGGACCCTTATAGATTCGTCATGTCTGTCTGTCTGTCTGTCTGTCTGTCCGTCCGTATGTCACAGCCAGTTTATTCCGAAACTATAAGAGCTACATTATTGAAATTTGGTACGTAGATGTATTCTGTGAACCGCATTAAGATTTTAAAATAAAATCAGAAAAATCACAAATTTTTTGGGGTTCCCCATACATAGAACTGAAACTGAAAATTTTTTTTTTCATCGAACCTATACGTGTGGGGTATCTATGAATAGGTATTTGAAAATGATGTTGAGGTTACTAACATCATTTCTTTCTAAACTGAATAGTTTGCGCGAGAGACTCTTCCAAAGTGGTAAAATGAGTGTCCCCCCCCCCGTAACTTCTAAAATATGGGCATGATAAAACTGAAAAAAAATATATAATGTGTATTACTATAAAAACTACTAACGAAATTTGGTTTGAATGAAATCTAGCCAGTAGTTTTTTTTTAAACGTCATAAATCAAATTACCTAATTTTTTCATTTAATTAACTCCAATATAATAAAACGTAAAGAAAAACATTTATTTAGCTGTATGGTGGTACGGAACCCTACGTGCGAGAGTCCGACTCGCACTTGGCCGGTTTTCTTTATAAAAAATTAAATCGACTTCAAAAAAAAACACAAACGACCAAAACTAAAAAGCGATAAATAACGTAAGTAATTCTATCTTTAAAACATATTATAGATATGTATAACTATAATTATTTAAATATTACAATTATCACTTATTTTTGGAGTCGGTGCCAGCCTCAAGGTACCTAACGTAGACTGTTGTTGTCAGACGCGCGGCCTGCAAATCCACACGACAATTTACATTTATTTGTTGGCTGGCACCGACTTCAAAATAAGTGATAATTGTAATATTTAAATAATTATAGTTATACATATCTATAATATGTTTTAAAGATAGAATTACTTACGTTATTTATCGCTTTTTAGTTTTGGTCGTTTGTGTTTTTTTTGAAGTCGGTTTAATTTTTTAAAAAAATAATTTTATTTCTCGATTTTTGGTTGCGTTAATGTGCTGTGAACTTGAATAAAGGCTAATTAATGTCCTTCAGAGTTAAAACTCTGAAGTAACCTTAGGAATGAAAAATTTTGATTTAAGTCAAGTGAAGACTTTGCGATCTAGAATCAAGCAAATCACTTACCAAATCACCTGCCCTATTAGCCCTGCATAAGTACATACTACTACCTAGTTTCTATCGACCAATGGCAGTACTGTTCCCTAACTTCTAATCGTTAAGGAGTTCTGTGGCTTCATTATCAGCACCAGATGATGACGCCCGGAAGCATATACCTGAGTAAAATATGATTACGTAACAAAAACACCATATGAGCATACAATTTTCGGTTGTTGCCATCAATTTCTTCAGGATCCCATCATCAGATCCTGACTTGGTGATAATGGGACCACCTCGGAAGTGTCCTCTGTCGAACTGTTGAAAAATTTTTGAAATCCATCCATAATTGACGGAAATATCGGTGAACAAACATAAAAAAAAAAAATTATACATACAGACGAATTGAGAACCTCCTCCTTTTTTCGAAGTCGGTTAAAAAGAGCTTTCAGGATGACCTCACTACACCTGATGGTTAGTCCGTCGCTATAAAAATGTAATTAGTCCGTCTATTAGATTGTTCAAAAATAAAAGACACGTATTTTTTCATTTGTAAATTAGATGACAAAGATATAGCCCCTTAAATTTACGCGTAGCGTCAAAGAGTGGGAGATTTTTCGAATCCTACATTTTGATGCCTTATATCTTTATTATTTTTTGTTTAAATGAAAAAAGGAAAAATACGTGTACGTGTATTTTCATAATCTAAAATACTGACTAAATATAATGTAATTATTTGACATGCCTATTTTTTACGGCAAGAAGCCTATTACGTTTATCCGGTCAATTTATTGCGTCCACATCTCAACTATTAAAGTTTGGGAACCACTGCCCTACAATATAACGCGAATACAATATACGAGACGTCACTCAAAGTCCATCATCGGACTGTGGCGTGCAACCCCGCGGAAGACGCGGAAACGCGCCAAATGCACCTTTATTGCTGCTGCGATAGAATGCATTAGGGCTGCGGTCGGGGTGCGAGCGGGGATGATGAGATTGTCGCTTGTAGGCCGCAAACTGGACGGGAGCGGGAGCGGGGGCGACCGCGGTGCATCGCGCGGCTCGCGTTATTTGATAATAAATATCAGACATCACATACATTGCTCCGATCCCAAAGTAAGTAGCTTAAGCACTTGTGTTATAGGTATCAGAACAACGAAGGTATCACAAATATATACTTGAATACAAATATGAACACCCAGACACGGAACAAATACAAGTGTTCATCATACGAATGTTTGTCCCGGGTGGGAATCGAACCCACGACCCTTGGTTCAGAAGGCAGGGGTCACTAGAATAGAATAGAATAGAATAGAATAAAAATTTATTTCACATTGCGACACACATACACATACAAAAGATAAGCACATATTACTAACGGCTACAAGTTTGATCTGAATCAGGTGGGGTATGTGTGCTACAGCAATGTAAAAATTAATGGTGAAGGCTCAGCGAGATTTTCGCTCAAAGAGCAAACCACTGGTTTTCAGCAATCACCAGTCGGGTGGCTCGGGACGCGTGCAACAACACCTCACAAACTATGGCATACTTATATATATATATATAATAAAATATAATAAATAAAACAATGTAAATCAACTAATATGTAAGAGAAGAAGCTTAGGTACCTAATAAATATAGATGATAGATGAATATACTTAACTAGCTTTTGCCCGCGACTTCGTCCGCGTGTTTAAATTTATACATACAAAAGTTTTTTCCCGCTAACTCCCGTTCCCGTGGGAATTTCTCAAAATACAGCCATAACTAAACTTTATATTTACTAAGGTACCTGCATGCCAAATTTCAAGCGTCTAACTTAAGCGGTTTAGATTTTTCATACAAAAGGATTTTCCCGCTAATTCCCGTTCCCGTGGGAATTTCGGGAATTCCTTTCTTAGTGCACCCCTACGGTACCTAAGCTACGTCCCTTCCAAATTTCAAGTACCTACGTTTAGCCGTTTGGGCTGTGCGTTGATATGTCAGTCAGTCAGTCAGTCAGTCAGTCAGTCAGTTTCTCCTTTTATATATATAGAAGATATATACTTAAACATGAAATACGCAACGATAAGTGTAATATAGTATGTGGTATGTAGGTACATATATAAGTTTGATTTTGAGGTTCCGGCGTTCAAGCGACCAAACGCAATGCATTTTTTGCGTTGTCCAATAATCTACTTTTCATTAATTTCTTGAATAACAATTTGGAACTGGCATTTCGCACTGGTGGAGGAATGTCATTCCAGCATTTGGTCGCTTGATGCCGAAAACTGCCAGTGAATGCCACCGTCCTATGTATATGCACAGACAAAGGCGGCCTTAATGATCTGGGAGCTCCTGAGCCATATCTATGGTGAAAAGTGGGAAACTAGTGGGAAACACTACCAATTGAGCCACCGAGCCAGTCAATATTAATATCAATTAGTTGATATTTATGCTTAAGTTTGTATTGACCGTTCTGGAGGTCCGCAGTCGCCCCCGCTCCCGCTCCCACAGCCGTCCAGTTTGCGGCCTACATAAAAGTGCTCTCTAATTGGAAACATTCACGTGTAATGTGGACGGATATAGGCTGATGATGATGATGATGACGTGTAATGTACCATAGTAGATTCAACGTTAAGCATTACATTACAAACCATTATGTAACGACACTAACTCCCTGACGCGTGCAATGCCAAATTTTAGATTTGAATTTACTATTGATGTTACAAAATGTAGGTATGTAAGGGCGACCTACCATCTTTTCGCTCCAAGCCTCACCTGCCCGTGGCGCATCCTGCCGAACAACAGACGAGGCGCTGGCAACCGACTGGTGGCGGTATAGCCATCATAATTGAAGGCATCATCATCATCATCATCAGCCCACATCAGTCCACTGCTGGACATAGGCCTCTCCCAATACTCGCCACTTCGATCGATCCCGGGCCTCTCGCATCCAGCTCTTGCCAGCCGTCCTGCGCAAATCGTCACTCCACCTGGTCTGAGGGCGTTCTACACTACGTTTTACTTAATTGAAGGCATAGCTAAATATCACAGGCCGATGACGGGCAGCAGCGTCACCGGAGCGAGAAGCTACGCCCTGCGATACCCAACCCGCCTGCCCAGCGTGGCGATTATGGGTATATCCTCCAGATGTTTGCCCTAAGTGGCGGACAACTGGAGAGGCCTATGTCCAGCAGTCGACTGCAATAAGCTGATGATGATGATGACCCAGGTTTACACATTGTGTCATCACGAGTGTGCAGGTGTGGTTAGAAACATTTGTGTGCATGGAAATATCTGTTTGCATTGATTTGGGTGTTTGCTGTGTATTATGTTTAGAATAGAACAGAATAGAATGTATGTATACCTTTATTTTTATTCATATAGACTTAAAATAAACACATGAATCGTCAAGTAACGTATGTCTGTTTAATATGTATTTAAGTTGGTTTTCAAATGTAGTGTAACCAATTGAGATGGCCAAATGTGTTCTAAAAACGAATAAGGGAAAATACAAGACGTTATTATTTTCCGCTCCTTGCTCCGCTCGTGCGCCCGCTCTTACCTCAGCCGCGGCCTTACACGCAGATGGTATCGCGGCACAGTCTACGGTATCGGCAAGGTCGAGGTAGGCAAGGTCAATGCTAGACAACCGTCAAAAGTGTTGTATATCCCGCTCCCCGCTCCGCTCGTGCGCCCGCTCTTACCTAAGCCGCGGCCTTACACGCAGATGGTATCGCGGCAGTCTACGGTGTCGGCAAGGTCGAGGTAAGCAAGGTCAATGCGGCTGAAAGCGTGTAACAGCAATAAATCTTGGGGCCAATGCAGATGAGGCGCTTTGTAGGGTACGGTGAAACGGCGTTGGGTATGTGAGACCCGGCCTGAGGGCACAGAGAATCAGGGATGGGTTCAACCATCACGATTGAAGGCGTAGCTATCACCGGAAACCAGTAATGGGTCTGGTTTGATGGTAATAAATCTTAGGGCCAATGGAGATTTTTTTTTATGGTAGAGGGGACAAACGGGCCTGAAAGTCACCTGATGGTAAGTGATCACTTCAGCCCATAGACACCGCAACACCAGGGGAGTCACAGGTGTGTTGCCGGCCCAAGAGAAATCTATAGGCTCGCTTTTTGAAGGTCCCTAAATCATATCCACTCGGAAAAATTGCTGCAGGAAGCGGATTCCAAAGACAAAGATGAAGAGGTTTATCGGCTGATGTGGCCAGCCCACATTGGGACATGTCTTGGATTATTTATTTATTTATTTATATACTGTGGTAGGTACCTACGTTGATACCCATAACACGAAGTTTAGATACCCATAACTCAAGCTACTTACTTTGGAATCGGACCAATGTATGTGATGTAGTATGGTATTTATTTATTAATCTCTACTTATAATAAATCTGTAGAGAAGTCAATTCTGTACATGAAATAATATTTTCAAAATCACTATCAGGGGGGATTAGTGATCGATACTGATGCCAAAAATGCAATCAGTAAAATTTTTGTCTGTCTGTTCGTTATAGAAAAAAAACTACTGGACGGATTTTAACGAAACTTGGTACGATTATTCTTCATACTCCTGGGCAGGTTATATTACTTTTCATTACGCTACTACAATCAATAGGAGCAGAGCAGTGACGGGAAGTGTTGGGAAAACGGGAGAAATTTTTATCTGTGTAATCGCGCATCACGCGAAAACTACTGCATGGAATTAAATGCGGTTTTCACTGATGTATTGCTAGAGGTCTAACTTAAAATGTAGGCACCATTTTTTGGAAGTCCCTTATTTTTTAAACCCGATATCCACGCGTGCGACCGCCGGCACAGCTAGTACAATAATATGTAAGCTCAACTTACAACTTGGCAATGTGTTCAATCGACTTTCCCTCCCGGAACCTACCGCAGACTCACAAGTCCGTAAACTCCCACATTCTCAGACAGTTCTAAACAGACGAATACCAGAACTGTGATGAATGTTACTCTAAAAGTCTAAACATACAACCGTATGCCTGCAAACGCGTACGTCACTGCAAACACGTTAGTGGTAAGGTAGATAATAATATACTAGAGCATTTAAATCACTATAACTACATAGTATATAATAGGCATGTTTGGCTCAAAAATTAATTAGTCCGTCGACGCAAAGTTGAATCCAATGTGCGGACGATCCAATCACTGTCCAATGCACAAAACCTAACGCGCTCAAAGTCTTCATTCGCTTCGTCGAGCGTCTTAGGGAGAGTGCCATAGGTCCTAGGAGGCCTAAACTGCCATGGCACCGCCAGCGCAGTCTGTCCTGTTTGACGGACCCCTCAAATCCCCCCCCTAGGGGAATGACGGAAGCAGCTCGAAGGGTGAGTCCGCTCCCGTTCGACGATGACGAGGGCCCGTGCGAGGCGAGTGGGGGTGCCCCCGCACCATCCACCCGCTGGGCCTCGTCTGGCGGCATCAAGCGACGGAACTGCCGTCGCGTGCGACCGCTTCTGCGCCGGCGGAGCGCTGGAGCAGAGGGATAATTCTCCCGCTCCCGCTCCGCGGCCTCCTTCTGGGACATGACAGTCTCGCAGAAGGAGACCACAGCCTCTCATGCTGTGCGACTCTCCACCATGGAGGAGATGACCTTGGGGAGCGCCAGATCAGTGCCGATTGTGGCGGCCAGATCTACGCGTTCTTCCATCCACTTGGGACATAATACCAGCGTGTGGTCCGCAGTGTCGTAGTCAGCCCCACATCCGTGGCACACAGGAGACTCCTCTCGACCGATGCGGTGCAGATATTGCCCGAAGCACCCGTGCCCGGACAACACCTGCACCAAACGGAACGTAAGGAATCCGTGTGGCCGCTCCAACCACGCTTGAAAGGACGGAACTAAAGCGTGCAGTAGCCGTCGCCCAAAAGGGAGCCGAGGCAAGATCCTCTATCCACTGATGCACCATTTCGTCCTGTGCCTCCTTCCGCGCCGTGCCTCTTTCAGCGAGCGTGGGGCGTTCTCCGCGCGCCCTTTACGCAGTCACCCACTCATATACCTTGGCCAGCACTTTTGCCTCAAGCTCCCATGGAGGAGTGCTGGCCAAAGCACAAGCCGCATCAAAACCCACGGTCCTGTAGGACCGTGAGAACCTCTGCGAGCGCAAGCATACCTGCACAGGTGGACCTCAGTGGACCGTAGCGTGTAAAGCCGGCATAAGTTGTCACCAGAAAGTTGTGAAACAGTTGAAGAGCGAATAAAAGGTGTTAGAATCGAGAGGAGTTTTTATTTAATACGATATTTTAGGATTTTTTTATTTTTTACATACATTTTTATAACAATATCTAAGTGCGTCACACTTTATTTGTATGTTTACAAAATAACACGATTGCCCACGTACCTTACGAGCCGTGCGGACAGACCGGTCCGATCACGTCAAAGGGTGCAAGGGATGGTATTTTTAGTGCCAAGGGCGAATCGGACTTGGGGTGGCGTCGCCGACGAGCGAAAGGATGGATACGGTCGCGTTAATGGGCAAGGTTTGAGCGAGCGTGATAACTCTGCTCAGCACGCTTTTGTTATAGTGGCCCCAATTTACCCCTCTTTTTAGGGAAATAGCTAGTAGAATAACAAAATGTACGTTTTCGAAACTAAAAGAAACAATCGCCAACTCGATTATGGGTATATCCTCCTAGGCCTATGTCCAGCAGCAGTGGACTGCGATAGGCTGATGATGATTATTCGAGTATATGCTTCGGGAATTTGTTATGACTTCACCCCACCTGATGGTAAGCGGTCGTGAGGTCCAAATGTTAGGTCGACAGGCACATGCGAATGACAACGCTGTCCAGCACGTGTTGTTCGGGAGAGGATTGGATTCGGAGCATTCCCCATTGTACAGACGGTACTTTTAAATGTGTTGTATTTACCAAATCGATTACCACTATAATAGGCCCACACTTGCGTCGTATTTTGACCTTTACAGTGTTAAAATAGAGGCGTACCTACATAAAGGTTACTCCCGTTGTTCTAATGTCTATTAATGGACGCTTGTGAATAAGTAAGCGGTATGTGCCGGTGTAAAACCTTCATCGTTCAAATCCTATGAGGATTGGGTACGAAAGGTTTTTTTTTAAATTGATATAGGTTGGGTCCTTTTTAGCGTGGGTGGTCATTCCCGAATTTAAATCTGGAATAGTCAATTTAAATTTGGAACTCTTTGCCGGCGCGTGTGTTTCCTGCTACGATAT
This sequence comes from Conogethes punctiferalis, assembly GCA_031163375.1. Classification (NCBI taxonomy): domain Eukaryota; kingdom Metazoa; phylum Arthropoda; class Insecta; order Lepidoptera; family Crambidae; genus Conogethes; species Conogethes punctiferalis. Next base: position 7,206,944 of record CM062104.1, on the reverse strand, counting down.
CGACGCACTGCTTGGTTCAGCGGTAGAAATACATATCATCATCATCATCAGCCTATTGCAGTCCACTGCTGGACACAGTCCTCTCCAGTTGTTGAGAACTTTGGGCAAACTCCTGGAGGATTTACCCCTAATCGCCAGACGGTTGCCAGGGCCTCATGTTATTCGGCAGGATGCACCACAGGCAGGTGAGGTTGGCTTGGAGCGAAAAGATGATGAGTCGCTCCCTTACAACCTTAGAATACTCGTACTTACATCGAATTAAGAGAGGTAGGGCATAGCGAATCTTCGCTCGAATTGAGCTGCCCGTCCGGGGAAGGACCTCCACCCTATAGAATACCGCAGCCAAATGACCTCCGGGTCGTGTTTCTGCTGGTGAGTAGGTTCTCCGGAGCTCGTGGGGGGTTAGGGTTGTGTAGTAGCAACTGACAGGTAACTAACCAGTTACTTGCCAGTTGTCACAGCGACTTGGTCTTCTCTTTTGCTTTCCATCGGGCGTAGGGAAGTCATTATGTCGAGAGAGCTACTATAAAAAAAAAAGAATCGACCACACTTTAGCCAAAAACTCCACTCAAAGCACCAAGGTCGTCAAGATAAGGACTATGTTATATGGTTAAGTGAAGAGTATTGACTGGATCGTCCAACCATTATCGGACACCGATAGACAAAGTCAACAGTATCAGTGTGACGTCACAGCGGTAGTATTTGCTACTGGCGCAGGTTGCTCCCCGGATGACCTAGTTCCTAGATCGCGAAGCCTAGATGTTAGCTGCACTAGGCTGTACGTATGTAGGTTTGTGTGCCGGAACGGTTTTGAAATTCGGAGATTAACCTGGCGGAAAACGCGATAGGTCGCTCCCTTACATCCCCATTATTCCACATGGACGAATGATTAAAAGCCTCCATTCTTTCTGTTCTATTAATCTTTAGTCCCACTCCTAACTTTTAATGCCTTGTATGCTATTGTTTATTTGAATGAAAAAAAGAAAAATACGTGTCTTTTATTTTTGAATAAGCTAAAAGACGGACTAATTACAATTATTAGCTACAATAGCCTATTCGAGCGAAGATTCGCTATGCCCTACCACTCCTCGTTGCCGACAATTAATCATTTTTGGCACAACACCAGTCAACATTTGATTGGTGTTGTTAAACATCCTTTACCAGACGCGCGCTTCCAGCACGCGTCGCAAAAACAGCCAGTGACGTCACGCCCTAATAATACGAGCGGGTGCGTGCCAAAAACATGAACTTTCCACTTGCCCTGCGCCGGCGCAGGCAATAGTTGTACGCCGCTGTGCACTGCGAAGCGCGTGCGCGGAACTACACAGAACTATACGAGGAGTTGATACTGGCTAAAACTACCATCTTTTTTAGGGTTCCGTAGCCAAATGGCAAAAATGGGACCCTTATAGATTCGTCATGTCTGTCTGTCTGTCCGTCCGTATGTCACAGCCAGTTTTTTTTCCGAAACTATAAGAGCTACATTATTGAAATTTGGTGCGTAGATGTATTCTGTTAACCGCATTATGATTTAAAAATAAAATCAGAAAAAAATCCAAAATTTTTGGGGTTCTCGATACATAGAACTGAAACACGAAATTTTTTTTTTTCATCAAACCTAGGTATACGTGTGGGGTATCTATGGATGGATAGGTATTTGAAAATGATGTTGAGGTTTCTAACATCATTTTCTAACCAAAAGTTAGGTCGACAGGCACAATAGAACATTCCCATTGCGCCTGTCGCCCTCACCCTGAAGGTCCACTGAGATGCCGTTTCACGCCCCACCTAAAGAACCCAGAATTGGATGACAACGCTCTCCAGCACGTGATCGGGAGTGGAAAGTGAGAGGATGGAACGAGTTGGAATAACTCTTCGGAGCCTTCCCCATTGTAAAAACGATGTACCTGGTCAGTACCTACCCTCCAGGAGCTCCGGAAGCCCTACTCACCGGCAGACACACGACCCGGAGGTCATTTGACTGCGGTATTCTATAGGGTGGAGGCGAGGTCCTACCCCGGACGGGCGGCTCTATTCGAGCGAAGATTCGCTATGCCCTACGGCTCTTAAACAAAAACTCGTAGCCACATAAAAAAACGGACGCGCTTCGAATTCCACAGGGAACTGAGATCATTTTGTCTCGGAAGCCAAACTGTAAACGTCATAGGTGATTATAACTCTCTCTGCGTGGTCGCACTATACATAATTATATTTACGTCTGTTTGAGAATCACAGACTTCATTCATGAAAATCACGTAAGTATCTATTTACCTACGTTTAAAAGAAAATATTGGTAGGTAAATGTGTCTACGGACAGAGTGTCAATCTTGGCTTAGTATTTTTACATGTACCATAGATTTATCCTACTATCTATCCATACTAATATTATAAATGGGAAAGTGTGTCTGTCTGTCCGTCAGTATGTTTGTCTTTCTTTCACGGCAAAATGGAGCGACGAATTGACGTGATTTGAAGGGATGGAGAGTAACATATAGGCTACTTTTTGCCCCTTTCTAACCCCCCACTTTTCTGAAATGGGGGACAACGCGGGCGAAGCCGCGGGCACAGCTAGTAATATTATATGTGGCGAACCTTAGGAGAGGCCTATGTCCAGCAGTGGACTGATGATGATGAATATTATATCAGGTATGTAAGGGACCAGGGCGTAGCTTCTCGCTCCGGTGACGCTAGCTAATCCTTCAATCGTGATAGTTATAGAATGCACCACGAGCAGGTGAGGGCGGCTTGGAGCGAAAAGATGATGGGTCGCTCCCTTACATCATCATCATCATCAGCCTATTACAGTCCACTGCTGGACATAGGCCTCTCCAGTTGTTCGCCACTTAGAGCAAACATCTGGAGGATGTACCCATAATCGCCACGATGGGCAGGCGGGTTGGCGATCGCAGGGCGTAGCTTCTTGCTCCGGTGACGCTGCTGCCCGTCACCGGTCTTTAGTATTTAGCTACGCCTTCAATTGTGATGGTTATACCGCCAACAGTCGGTTGCCAGCGCCTCGTCTGTTATTCAACAGAATACACCACGAGCAGGTGAGGGTGGCTTGGTGCGAAATAAAAATGATGGGGCCCTCCCTTCCATCCCAATTATATTTTATAGGAAGGGGAAACACATTTTCCGGCACACAGTTCTAATTTTTAATGGTGCGCTAATTCTAAGCAAAACTAACATTAACAAGAAGATGAAAGTTAACAGCTGTTGTACACAAAACCTAATTTTAGTCCATCGTTACGTCACACGCGCGCATTTTGACAGGTTACATCACTAGCCACGTTGACGGTCAATGTCGGTTACGAGTAGTGATGGAACACGGCTTTGTTTATCGATAACAAATTCTTTCTCTTGTACTGGTGACTTCCCGATTTTGAATAGGACCACCTGGCAACCGACTGGTATAACCACCAAGATTAAAGGCGTAGCTAAATACCACAGGCCGATGACGGGCAGCAGCGTCACCGGAGCGAGGAGCTGCGTCCTGCGATCGCCAACCCGCCTGCCCAGCGTGATGATTAAGGGTATAACCTCCAGGTGTTTGCTCAAAGTGGCGTAAGTCTGGAGAGGCCTATGTCCAGCAGTGGACTGCGATAGGCTGATGATGATGAATAGGACCACCCAATCTTATCCCGTGGGTATCGAAGACAACGACTGAGGGTGTAGACAGACAGGAACAGAGACAGGAAACGAGTAGCGGCGTTTAGCAGGACCCCCTACTGTATTTTCGGGGGAGAGCCTCGGCGGGGAGCTCATTCCACAGCCTGAATGTACGTGGGATGTTAATTTGAGACTAAAATTTATCGATAATGTTATCGACACTCAACACCTCCCTAACTGAACGGAAATACTACAAAAAGCGATCAATCGACACGCGCCAATCAGTGGGCGGAACACATTGACCAGCCAATTGGGAACGTAACACTGTACACTGACGCCGTGCACCATATGTGGTACACGACGGTTTGACTTCGTGACACTGTCAGAGGCAGCGTTGACTGTTACTAAACAAAACCGGCGATCTAGCTAACCGGTCGAACAGAGATTGAACCCACATTTGTGCACTGCACCAGTGGCGTAACTATACCATTCGAGGCCCGTGGCAAATTCATCAGATTTTCACTAAATGTGTAATAATAATAACTGTTGGGAGTTTGGATTCTCCTCTGACCAGGGGCCCCTTACGGCTGGGGGCCCGTGGCATTTTGCCGACATGCCACCCTGTAGTTACGCCACTGCACTGCACTATAATATCTCCTGCGTACTTCGCTAGTCTCCCTGGAGATGTAAGGGAATGTTAGGGACCGTCAACTTTTCGCTACAAGCCAACTTTACCTGCCCGTGGTGTATCCCTGTTGAGTGGGATTTTCATCAATGTATTGCTAGATGTCTACATTAAAATTTATGCACCATTTTATGGAAGTCCGTTATTTGAATCCCGATATCCACGCGTGCGACGCCGCCGGCACAGCTAAATAAATAAATAAATAACCACTGGGCCACACATCGCCATCTAGCCCCAAACTAAGCCGAAGCTTGTAATATGTGTGCTAGACAACTGATAAACTTACTTAGATACTTTTTTTTTGTAAATAAATACATAGGAAACGCCCAGACCAATACAAACAGACATGTTAATGAACACAAATGTTTGTAATGGACCCTGGGCTCAGATGGCAGAGGTCACTACCAAATGAGCCATCGAGCCAGTCAGCTAGTCTTCAATACATTTCTGTAGATGCCGTCCTTCAGACTTGGCTGGAGATATGCAAGAGAACATCTGACGGAACACCCGCACATCTATTTAATCAAGAATCCAGCAGATTCATGGTCAATAAAACCACCTACATTGCAATTTCGTTTATTGTCTGTTTACATAGCGAGTAACATATGACCCGAGATACGGCGGGCATAATTCGCAATGTATAAACATACAGGAATAGATTTTATGTTGTACGAACGTCTGGTACCAATGCTGTGAAGTTTTTTCATTAAAAAGAAGAAGAGAGAACAAAAAACCAGCCAAGTACGAGTTGGACTTTTCCAAGAAGGAAGAATCCTTAGTACAGAAGTACTACTTATTTCAAGCGATTATCTGGTGTTGATATTAATATCGGGCAAAATGCAGCATAGATCTCTTTAGTTGATCATCGGCCTATTACAGTCCACTGCTGGACATGGGCCTATCCAGTTGTTCGCCGATTTGGGCAAACCTTTGGAGGCTTTACCCTACCTCTCTTAATCGCAGGGTATCGCAGGGCGTAGCTTCTTGCTCCGGTGACGCTGCTGCCCGTCATCGGCCTGTGGTATCTAGCTACGCCTTCATTCGTGGTGATTCCGCCACCAGTCGGTTGCCTGCGCCTCGTTTGTTATTCGGCAGGATGCACCGCGGGCAGGTGAGGGTGGCTTGTAGCGAAAGGATAGATTACATCTACTTTCGTCACCTAATGCCGCGGCCACACATTGGATTCAAGTTTGCGTCCAATCACTGTCCAATGCCCAATACTAACGCGCTCAATGTCTTCATTGTGCCAAAGTACCGATACACACATTGGTGCATTGGGCGCAAAACGTTACCTTGGTGCAAATATCTCCAACGCGTAGCCGCGGGTTTATTTGGTCTCTCCAAATGTATTTCGGGTATTATGGTCAAAAATTTTCAAATCGTCCATTATGAGTTTTTATAGTTTCAATGGGAAAAACTTCAAAAACGGAAGTTTTAACCAAGAAATCGTATAAAATACTTTTTGAATGGGAACATTTCGGAGGTTTCATTTATGCCGTTGTTTGCTAAATATTTCGTAGTACTATATTGTTGCCAATTCACTAAAAAATGGAAGTTTTCTTGCGAAACTGTTAAAAATAAACTTGTATGTAATATGTACTCCACAAATTAGCTAATTCATCATCATCAGCCTATCGCAGTCCACTGCTGGACATAGGTCTCTCCAGTTGTTCGCCACTAGGCAAACATCTGGAGGATATACCCATAGCATCGCAGGGCGTAGTTTCGTATTTAGCTACGCCTTCAATCGTGATGATTATACCGCCACCAGTCGGTTGCCAGCGCCTCGTTTGTTGTTCGGCAGGACGCACCACGGGGAGGTGAGGTTGGCTAGAGAAATGATGATAGGCCGCTCCCTTACGTCCCTCACAATAGTCTATATGAACAAGAAGAAAACAAAAAAAGAGGTATAGTATAGCGAATCTTCGCTCGAATTGAGCCGCCCGTCCAGGGAAGGACCTCCACCCTATAGAATACCGCAGCCAAATGACCTCTGGGACGTGTTTCCGCTGGTGAGTAGGATTTCGAGCTCGTGGTGGGGTCAGAGTCGGGCCGGCAAAGCGGTGGCAACTGACAGGTAACTGACCAGTTACTTGTTAGTTGTCACACGGATGTAAGGGAGTGACCTTCTTTTCGCTCCAAGGCAACCTCACCTGCCCGTGGTGCATCCTGCCGAAAAACAAACGAGGCGCTGGCAACCGACTGGTGGCAGCATAACCATCACAATTGAAGGAGTAGCTAAATACCACCGATGACGGGCAGTAGCGTCACCGGAGCGAGTAGCTACGCCCCGCGATCGCCAACCCGCCAGGGTGGCGATTATGGGTAATATCCTCCAGGTCTTTGCCCTAAGTGGCGAATAGCTGGAGTGGCCTATGTCCAGCAGTGGACTGCAATAGGCTGATGATGTTGATGTCACAGCGACATGGGCCTCTCTTTCGCTTTCCATCAGGCGCAGGGAAGCCATTATGTCGAGCTACTATAAAAAAAAGATATTTTGAGTGTTAACATTGTTGTACGCTGACCGTGCTTAGATATTTCACTTACAGTGCTTACGCAGTTCGTTAAAGTTACGTTCGACCTTCGGAACGCCGAAAAAATAGGTCTAATGGAGGAGTTATCGCTAAATCAGGCCTAGTTGTGAATCGGGGGCGCCGTGATTTGTGGCAAACGGATTAGGGCTGCGTGTAACTATGTTTATCCGTTAATATACATACATCTATCTATCTATCTATACTTATAATAAATCTGTAGAGAAGTCAATTCTGCCTACATGAAATATATTTTCAAAATAACTATCAGGGGGTGATTAGTGATCGATCCTGATGCCAAAAATGCAATCAGTAAAATTTTTGTCTGTCTGTTTGACTGTCTGTCTGTATGTTCGTTATATAAAAAAAAACTATTTAACGGATTTTGACGAAACTTGGTACGATTATTCTTTATACTTCTGGGCAGGTTATAGTATAATTTTCATCACGCTACAATCAATAGGAGCAGAACAATATTGGGAAAACGGGAGAAATTTTTATCTGTATGTTTGATCGCGCATCAAGCGAAAACTACTGCATGGAATTACATGCGGTTTTCACCAATGTATTGTTAGAAGTCTAACTTGAAGTTTAGGTACCATTTTATGGAATTTAGTCCGTTATTTTTGAAACCCGATATCCAAGCGTGCGACGCCGCCGGCACAGCTAGTCCTACTAATATTATAAACGCGAAAGTTTGTTTGGATAGATGGATGGATGTTTGTTCCACTTTCACGCAAAAACTACTGAACGGATTTTAATGAAACTTTACAGGAATATAGTTTGTACATCAGATTAACACATAGGCTATGTTTTATACGAATATTCACGCGGGCAGAGCCGCGGGCAGCAGCTAGTTTATAATATTTCTGTGAGCACAACCCTGCATACAATAACTTCCAAGCAAACTGCCCTGTGCTACACCCCATAGGGCTGATAGCGCAACCCCATAAAGGTGGAGTGATTCAACCCATCAGTGACTCAGCGACCTTCACCTTTGGGCCGCGCGACCTTGCGACCCTTAGGGCAACAACGGGGATGATGATGGAACCCCCCGATTTGTGTCAAGGCAAGTTCGGCTCGTTAGAATGTAACAGTTGAAAAGTCCAATTTTTTTAGTAGAATGTGCCAGTTGGAAAGTCCAATTTATTTAGTAGAATGTGCCAGTTGTAAAGTCCAATTTTTTTAGTAGAATGTAACAGTTGAAAAGTCCAATTTTTTTAGTAGAATGTGCCAGTTGAAAAGTCCAATTTTTTTAGTAGAATGTACCAGTTGAAAAGTCCAATTTTCATATAACACTAGCTGCGCCCCGCGGTGTTACCCGCGGTTCCTCGTTGCATTTATTCAAATTTTTCCGCCGTAAACCATCCTTGGACGAACATTTAAAAAAAAGAATTGGCCAAATTGGTCCAGGCGTTGTTGAGTTGATGCGCTTACCAACAAATTTTTCGATTAATTTTTCTATTATAGACTAGCTGTGCTCGCGACTTCGTCCGCGTGGAATAGTAATTTTTTCCCCGTTTTTTTTTTACATTTTCCATTATTTCTTCACTCCTAATAGTTGCAACATGATGTTATATAGCCTAAAGCCTTCCTCGATAAATGGTCTATTCAAGACAAAAAGAATTTTTCAATTCGGACCAGTAGTTCCTGAGATTAGCGATTAGCTATCTAACCTCCCACTTTCCTAAATTGGGGGGTGGAAGTAACTATGAATGGAGCATTCACCCCGAATATAACGCGAGCGAAGCCGCGGGCAAAAGCTAGTAATACTATAAACGGTATGCAAGTAGGTACAATATGACGCGACCTAATGTACCAACAGACAATCTCCAAGGTCACGAACGCGGGTCGTGAGTTCAAGGACGGTGAGTCACGGCTATGCAGGTGATTGTTTAATCATCCTACTTCGTTGGTTAAGTCGTCGCAAGGGCCCGGGTTTATGTCCTGGTTAATAAATATTTCTTTTAATAATAAATAACCCAAGACATGCCACGCTGGGCCACACAGCGCCACCTAGCCCCAAACTAAGCCGAAGCTTGTACTATGGGTACTAGACAACTGATAAACTTACTGACGATACTTTTTTGTGTAAATAAAAACATATTACTTATAACATAGTAACTTAAACACCCAGACCAATACAAACAGACATGTTCATGAACAAAAATGGTTGTATTGTGCAGGAATCGAACCCACGAACCTTGGCTCAGAAGGGTTAGGGTCAACAGTAGTCTGCTGTACTCATGTGCACTCAACATAAGCTATCTTGGAACACGTGAGCTCTGAGTCAATGACTATGATGAAGGAGTCTGAAACGGTTCACCAACAGTCCATCGCTCCATCCATGAACATTTGACCAATCAAAAATCATTAGCCCATAAACTCTTTGCCCAAAAGATATTTGACCCATGAACTATCTGCCAAAAGAATGGTTCGTCAGTAAATGTTTGATTAACAGAATCTTAGGCACATTAGCCAAATGACCTTCGGGTCGTGTTTCTGCTGGTGAGTAGGGTGTCCGAAGCTCGTGGGGGGTTAGGGTTGGGCCGGCATGGCAGTGGCAACTGACAGGTAATTGACCAGCTACTTGCCAGTTGTCACAGCCACTTGGGCCTCTCTTTCGCTTTCCATCAGGCGTAGAAAAGCCATTATGTCGAGCCACTATTAAAAAACTTAACTTTTCGCCCAGAAGACTGTAAAAATACTTAGTTTTATAAAAATACTTTAAAACTTTAATTTTTATTGTAATTTTTTTTTTCAAATGCTGAATTCAGTGAATGTTTCATGTGAGTTATACCTACCAGAAAAAAAATTATTGAAACTACAAATATAATTAATGAGCAGTAATCTGGCAGTTCCATGGAACAAAGCATGACAGGAACAAGCAAAAGAGATAGAATCAGAAATGAGCAACTAAGAGCCAGGACAAAAGTCACAGATATCCTTACAAGAATCGATCAGCAGAAGTGGAGGTGGACTGGCCACATGCTGAGAGAAAAACAAGAGAAGTGAAGCAAAATCGTAACAGACTGGTACCCCAGAAACGCCCAACGTAAAAGAGGAAAACAACTTAAGAGATGGGAGGACGAACTGAGAGTGACAGCGGGACCTAACTGGAGGAGAGTAGCTCGCGATAGACTACAATGGAAACAGCTAGAGGAGGCCTTTGCCCGGAGCTACAATGAATTGAGAGACATACTATAATAATACACTACAAACAAACCAATTCAGAAAAAAGAGGCTAATATTGATTGATTGATCTGGCAGTACTCTTTTAGGTGAAAAGTTAAAGGCCCAAAGATGCTGTGGGTCAAACATTAAAATAAATAAATATCAGACAACAAAGATTCACTGTCAAATTCACTGTGAAAAAGCAAAAAAAAATAAAATAGATAGCAAATTAATAATTTCTCTAAGAAAGCTTATTCAGGGAAAAGTTTAGTGCTGTTAACTGCAAACCATTATAGATACAATAGAAACTTCTTTTTGATGCTCTTCAGCGCCCACTATGGAATTAATGATATCATATCATTAATTTGGAATAAATAAAAAAAATTTAAAGGAATTCACTCAAAATGAAACCCTGTCTGAAGGTTGTTTGGAACAGATTGCTGCCAGCGATAAGACCACCTATATTTAGTTTTTTGGAGTAGAGAATCTTTCTATATCCTTGGATTTATAGATATGTTTATTTCGGCTGCGCAATTTTAAAACACAGTAAGGGACATTTTTTAAAAAAATCGGGTTTTTGCTGAGTGCTGTTTATAATGTGATTACGCACGAATTTGCATATTCAGATTCTGAATTTTAGGTTTAGAAACGAAAATACCTACCTAGCATGTCCACTGATCTGGTTTTCAGTGACCAAAACCGGCTGTAAAAACCATTTCTGTACTACGGGTTTTCTCGGAAACCTATTTCAGGCTCCAGTCTCTCACACGCCAGGTATTGAATAATGTTTGTAATACTCTTAGTAAACTAAGTAGTTAAGAATATAACTGTAATCTGTGTGAGAGAAAATAAAGTTTTATTATTATTTTTATTTTTTCTTTTAAGTCTCAGCTCAGGGCTGGTGTTAAGATTAACTACGGGCACTAAGGCCAAAGTAAGTTAATCTATATATTTGGGTCTATATTATTATGAATATTTGGTTCGTCTTGAAGAAAACGCCTAACTATACGGCAGGTGTTAAGTATGGCCGCTTTTTGCATAGTAATGTAAGAATTTTCGGGAAGGTCTAACAGTCGAATGCTACTATGGAGGTGGTTGGGTATCATACCTGTGCTGGAGAGTACCAGTGGGACAACATATACTTTTTCCAAGTTCCAAATCCGTAATACTTCTTCCTTAAGTTCAGAATATTTGTGTACTTTGTCCGAAATAGACTTTTTTAAATTATGAGTGTTTGGGATGGCGATATCGATGAGGTATGCTGTTCTGTTTAACTTATCAAGTAACGTAATATCTGGTCTATTGCAGTGTATGGTTTTGTCGGTAAGGATTGCTCGGTCAAAGTACATCCTGTGACTAGCACTCTCCAGAACTGATTTGGGTGTGTATTCGTAGTAGGGTTTTGGTTTAGGCGGCAGTAGATTGTGCTTTATTGCTAATTTTTGATGGACGTAATTCGCAACTTGGTTATGTCGGTGAGTGTAATCGTTCTGAGTTAGGGTTGGGCAAGCATTAATGATGTGTTGTATGGTTTCTGGGCTTTTGTGGCATTTTCTACATCTGTCATCATGTGCTGAAGGATCTTTTATAATGAATTTTCTGTAATTTTTCGTGTTAATAACTTGATCTTGTATAGACATCAAGAAACCTTCTGTCTCTGGAAAGAGGTAACCTATCTTTAGCCACTTATTTGATGATGATTTATCTATATGTGGTTGCTCTAAGTCTTGGATGTGTCTACCATGCATTTGTTTCTTCCGCCAAGATTCAAATTTTTCTCCTTCGTTCTGGTCCTTACTGTTGTATGTTATGTGTTTATTGTGTAAGTTAAGTGGTGTCAGTTGTTTGTCTAGGTCTATTACTGCAGTATGAATATTACTCTGTGTTTTACTGTAAAAGAAATGTCTTAAATTGCTTATTTGGCTTTCCCACAGTGATTTTAAATCTACTAATCCTCTTCCTCCTTGATCTCTTTTAATTGTCATTCTCTCTGTAGCTGACTTTGGATGTAGGTATTTATTTTTAGTTAATGTAGTTCTCGTCTTTATCTGCAAATTCTTGATGTCTGTATTCGACCACTTTATCACACCAAATGAGTACGTTAATACCGGCACAGCATATGTATTTAATGCTTTAAATAAGTGTTTCGAGTTTAACTGTTTCTTGCAAATTACTTTTACTCTTCGTATGTATTCTCCAGTGAGTTCCCTTTTAATTTGTGTATGATTTATATTTTTATTTTGCTTTATTCCTAAGTATTTATATGTATCATTACTGTCCATAGCTTTTATATTAACTTCTTCATTAATATTGTAATCACCTGAAACTACTTTACCCTTATTTATATGTAATGTATTACATTTTTCTAGACCAAATATCATATTTATATCTCTGCTAAAGTTAGATGTTATTTCAATTAAATTTTTCATGTCTTTGTTTGTGTTAGCAAATATTTTAACGTCGTCCATATACATAAGGTGAGATATAGTAGTCGTTTCTGAAATTTTATAGCCGTAGTTTGACTCATTTAGCAGATTAGAGAGAGGGTTCAGGGCCAAACAGAACCATAAGGGACTCAATGAATCCCCCTGGAAAATACCATTACTAATTTTTATTTCTTCAGTAGATATTTTAGTATTTTTAGTAGTAAGTGATAAGACAGTTCTCCATTTAGTCATGGCATTTTCCAAGAAGGTTATAATAGTGGGGTTAATTTTATATATTTGCAGAATTCTGATAAGCCATGAATGAGGAATGCTATCAAAAGCTTTCTTATAGTCTACTAGCTGTGCCAGCGGCGTCGCTCGCGTGGATATCGGGTTTCAAAAATAACGGACTTCCATATAATACCCATCTATACCTTGTGCCTATGTTTTAAGTTAGACCTCTAGCAATACATTGGTGAAAACCGCATTCAATTCTATGCAGTAGTTTTCGCGTAATGCGCGTTCAAACATACAGGTTTAAATTTCTCGCGTTTTCCCAACACTTCCCGTCACTGCTCCGCTCCTATTGATTGTAGCGTGATGAAAAGTATCCTATAACCTGCCCAGGAGTATGAAGAATAATTGTACCAAGTTTCGTTAAAATCCGTTGAGTAGTTTTTTTTTCTATAACGAACATACAGACAGACAGACAGACAGACAGACAGACAGACAGACAGACAGACAGACAAAAATTTTACTGATTGCATTTTTGGTATCAGTATCGATCACTTATCACCCCCTGATAGTTATTTTGAAAAAATATTTTATGTACAGAATTGACCTCTCTACAGATTTATTATAAGTATAGATGTAAGTTAAGTGTAACTGTTTTTTACTAGCATGTTTTAAAATTATTGAATCTATAATCAGCTGTTCTTTGCATCCCTTATGACTCTGTCTACACCCTTTTTGTTCTTCACTCAATATACTATTTCTTTCTATATGTTTATTTATTTTGTTTGTTATGCATGCTGTGATTAACTTATACAAAGTAGGTAAGCACGTTATCGGTCGGTATTGTGCAGGATTAGATGTGTCTGAGCCCTTTGGCAGCATGTGTGTAACCCCTTTAGTAATGAAGTCTGGTAGATCTTCATTTCCTTTAATTACTTCCGAACATATTTTAGCTAAAACGTCATGAATGATTACTAACTTCTTAAGCCAAAAATTTTGGACCCCGTCTATCCCTGGTGCTTTCCAATTTTTCATTTTTCTGGTAACCATTTCTATGTCTTCTCTAGTAACATCTTCGAATTCCATTTCATCTATATCTTTCCATCTCATTTCTTCTTTTTTTACCCATGCCGCCTCATCATTATGATCCTTTTCGGTCTCCCATAGTTTGGCCCAGAAATTTTTGAGCTCTTCTTCTGTCGGTGTTACAGCTTCATTTGTATCTGCATTTTGTGTGTTATTGAGTGACCTATAGAATCCTTTTTCATTTGTCATAAAAAGTTTATTATCCATCTTTCTGTGTAATGATTTTAAATATCGTTTTAATCTATGTGTTTTTAATGCTAGCTTCTGTTTCAAGGTGTCTAATACAGCCTGTGGTGTTGTATTGTTGTTCTCGTGCGTAGAGTGAACTTGATTTTTAATCAGAATTACTTGAACTTTAGCTACTAACTTTTTGGCTCTGTTATTGTTAATGTACTGAGTTAAACGCGCAATATCCGCTCGTAGATCCATTATGCTTTTTTCTAATCTAATTTGCCAGGACTGTTTTTCGGGCTTTGAGTTTTTTACAGATCTTAATGTATTTTCTGCTATCTTATATCCCAGTTGGTTACTAATTACTACAGCAGTACAGTATACGAGCAAATGAATGTGCGTGATGTTTGTATCCGAGTCTAGAAACTTACCTAATATTCTTCTATTAAATATACCAATGAGTTTATATAGTTTCCTGTTTTCTCTTATTCTTGGTAATCTTGGGCGAGTTCCGGGGTCGATTTCAGAATATTCTTCTATAGCTGCTTTCAACTTAGTTATTAAATCTTCTTCTAGGCTATCTAAGCCATCGTCATTTTCATTTGATGTGTTTCCTATCTGTTGTGTATGTATGTGCTGTGATGACGTGTGCGGTAAAATTTCAGTGCAAGTGTCTATTGTATTCGTAATGTTAAAATTGTTAAGTATGTCCTCATTTTCAGTAATATTTTGAATGTCAGTTAAACTATCTATTTGTGTGCATTGTAATCTCCTAAGCTCCTCTGCTACTTCCTCTTTAATAGTACTAAGTCTACATTTATCTATATATTTATTTATTAATATCATTCTTCTTTGATCTGCTATCCTTTGTTCTGTAATATGTGATAGTTCTGGGTACGTATCTATGAAGGCTTGATGAAGTTGTTGTCTATAAGCGGTAAGATCGGTTTCTAGTTTTGTAATTTTAAAATATGCTCTAATAATTGTTTCATTTTGTTCTTTTGTCCATCTCATCCGAGTTCTACTATTTTGATCAGTACATGTTATATTAGTTTGAGTGCTAATTGGTGTAACTATATTGGGATTATTTTGGATTTCTGTAGCAACTTCTTTACGTATAAGGTCTATTGTAGCTTGAGGTAACATTTTTTTATAGATTATGGCTCTTCGCTGGTCTCCTACTCTTTGTCTGCTTACATCTTTCATTTCAGGGAATTTGTCAATGAATTGGTTGTGGAGTGCATAAAGGTAATTATTGTTGTCTGTTTCTAAATTGGTTATTTGAAGATAAGAGCGTAGGATGAATTCATTCATTTCTTTACTCCATTTCCTACGCTTGGCTACGCTGCTAGAAATGGGTGCAGAGTTGGTGACAGAATATGTCTCCTGCACAACATCTTCTAGCTGCATACTACTGCATGTTGATATTGTAGGTGAACCTCTATAGGATGGGTCTGTAGAGCAAATCGAAAAATCTGGGCTATGGCATGAATTTGAAGAGGTTTCATCTATTGTGTCGGCTGACGCATCTTCGGACTCCCGGAGTTCCGGTTGCCCGGCGAGGGCCCGCCTGCTCAGCTCCTCGCCACCAACGGTTCGCATGCTGCGACACCCAGCGTCGGCTCCAGGTGTGCCCCGGCGATAGCCCCCGGGTAGCGGCCTCAAACTGTATTTCTTATTTTGTGTCTCCATCATTGTTTTGGGTTTTTGGAACCGTTAGTTCGAGAAAGGTGACCAAGTTATTAGTGGTTAATAGTAATTATAGTTGTTCTTGCCATATGGGTTCTTGGTTTTTTGGTGTTAGGGTAATATAATTATCCATCATTAATTAATGTACAAGCCTTCTCTTAAGCCCCCCCACCACGACAAGGTGGTCCCATGGGGGGGTTATTTTTATTATTATTATTATTTCAAAACCTAGCAAGGCACAACGACAACTTTAAAACCTAGTAAGGGACTGTCCCTTACTAGGTTTTGAAATTGTCATTGTGCCTTACTATGTTTTGAAATTGTCAATTCAAACTGAATTAGGCGCCTACGTTTTAGTAACTCATAGATAGCGAGCGTGTGCGCTGCATTGTGTGGTTCAACTTAAATTACTGCTGATTATAATGTCTCGAAGACAATTTTATAGATCGAGATTAATTTTTAGTGCCCTAAAGAACAATAATATGCTTCGATAAGTACAAAAATGCTTTGATCTAACATTGTGTTGATGAAATCAAATTTTTCCTTACCAGAAAACATGAAACGTTTGACTTACCTAATACTTTTACTATGTAACTAGCTGTGCCGGCGGCGTCGCACGAGTGGATATCGGGTTTCAAATGGCACCTAAATTTTAAATTAGACCTCTAGCAATACATTGGTGAAAACCGCATTTAGTTCCATGCATTAGTTTTCGCGTGATGCGCGATCCAACATGCAGATAAAAAATTCTCCCGTTTCTCACACACTTCTTGTCACTGCTCGGCTCCTATTTATTGTAGCGTAATAAAAAGTATACTATAACCTGCCCAGGAGTATGAAGAATATTCATACCAAGTTTCGTTAAAATCCGTCCAGTAGCTTTTAACATACGACACATAAACGAATATACAGAACATACAGACAGACAAAAATTTTACTGATTGCATTTTTGACATCAGTATCGATCACTGATCACCCCCTGATAGTTATTTTGAAAAAATATTTCATGTACAGAATTGACCTCTCTACAGATCTTTTTTTTTAGGTATAGATTTAAATGTTTCATGTTTGTTGAGATTTCCTATATACGAGTATCTCATTTAAATTATGTTTTTCCGTTAATTAACTTGTATTTTAAATTTGTTTTGCTGACTTACTAGGTTTATAACTTGTCATATTGAAAATTTGTAGCTCATCAAAACCAGAACAAAACCTAGCAAGTGCCTTTACTAGGTTTTAAAATGGTTTTTTGGTCATCTTTTACTCGTAAAAAACAATTTAATCATTAGTAAGTGCTTTCTAACGTGTACTATTAAGTATTAATGCTGGATATTATATTTACTTGAAAGCCAAGGCGGCTGCACAATTTTAAACCTAGTAAGGGACATGACACAAAATGTTCAGGAGAGCGAAAAAACGTCTCCGCTACTTTGAGAGCGTGCCGTAACTAAACTATGCAACTGACGTTGACGATAGTTAGATTGAAATGTGTGGCATATCCTTGGCTTTCAAATAAATATAATATCTAGCATTAATACTTAATAGTACACGTTAGAAAGCACTTACTAATGATTAATTTGTTTTTTACGAGTAAATGATGACCAAAAAAACCATTTTAAAACCTAGTAAAGGCACTTGCTAGGTTTTGTTCTGGTTTTGATGAGCTACAAATTTTCAATATGACAAGTTATAAACCTAGTAAGTCAGCAAAAAGATTTAAAATACAAGTTAATTAACGGAAAAACATAATTTAAATGAGATACTCGTATATAGGAAATCTCAACAAACATGAAACATTTAAATCTATACATGGGGCATTCCATTGTGACTGGTGGGACATTTGACTCCAGAATTTGACTAACTGTGAATGATAATTATGTACTTAGAACTGATATGATGGTGTAATTTATTTTATGACGTAGATAGATAGTTAATGATTACGTTCCCATAAAAATAAAACCCAAATAATTTGAAAGTTCTTTGTAATTATCATTTGAATGCATGTGACTGGTGGGACACTGAAAAATCCCTCTCTGCTACCTTTATGCACTTACGAATGAATTTCAGCCCAACTACTTCATTTTCAAGTTAGCTTTTTCTATGGGATAAAATATATTAAATACACTATCGTGCTTATGAATAAGTAGACTAATGACCTTTACTGAAATGAAAATATATGTGTTCAGATTTGTGACTGGTGGGACAGCTATTTGTGACTGGTGGGACAAGTCAAAATTATGTGAAAATAGTTGTTGTTTAAATTCAGTTTTATTCTTTTTATTAACGTTAACAATGTATTTATTTATAAATTTAAGCATCAGCATTATAAGACAGTAGTTTAGAACAAGAAAAAAATAAAATGAAATTTTCTTTAAAAGCTTCTCTCTTGTTCGAATTTTGCTCACACTCGTGTCTATTTTTTTCTCTACGTTTTCTGTCCCATTCTTTATCTCTCGTGACTTCCTCTTTCTCTCTGCGGCATTCATCTAAAGCAAGCAAACAAACACCCAGTTCAGGCATGCATGCAAACGCACAAACCATTCAGTTTTAGTTCTGAACAATAAAACGCAAATTAAATAATAAATCTGCATGCTAACTTGCGTTACATATCAATAACTAGCTGTTACCCGCGACTTCCCCCGCGTGGTCTCCCCTTATAACCCTTTTTTATATGAAAAAGTAGCCTATGTTGGTTTTCATGTTTAGACAATCTGTGTACCAAATTTCATTCAAATCGGTTCAGTAGTTTAGACGTGAAAGACGGACGGACAGACAGGCAGAGTTACTTTCTCATTTATAATATTAGTATAGATTCTTAGCCAGTAAAATAAGTCCCACCAGTCACTGTGACTGGTGGGACTTATTTTAAAACTGTAAAGAAACCATACAATTTACTTTTTAACCATTAAAATATGTTTTAATAGTACACCACGTCTTTATTGTTACTTCTGGAAAAAACGGAATATGGAAAGTGATATTTGAGGTTAGAAAAACAACTTTTATCTCTTTTTGCGTGACTGGTGAGACATGCGAGATGACTTTGTTCAAAGAACGAATACACAAAAAGTAACTTACCTTTACACAATATTTTTATGTAGTAGTTGAGTTTTTTCTATGTTTTCACGAAATTACAAGCTCCGAGTTCTTATAGTCGTCACAATGACCGAAAACAGTGTTGACAACCTAATTAAAATTTGACCCCAAAGCAATTTTGGAGGGAAATGAATGTTTCCATAGACAAAAGTGACATTTTTTAAATATTTTTTTTCAATTTCTGTACAGATTCATGGAATATAGTTATTTGGCTATAGGATATTAATAAAATAAGTATAATTAATTGAATTTTAAAATTTATGTAGTTTTCCTGTTTTCGATGGAATGCCCCACTTATAATAAATCTGTAGAGAAGTCAATTCTGTACATGAAATATTTTTTCAAAATAACTATCAGGGGGTGATCAGTGATCGATACTGAAGCCAAAAATGCAATCAGTAAAATTTTTGTCTGTCTGTATGTTCGTTATAGAAAAAAAAACTACTGGACAGATTTTAACGAAACTTGGTACGAATATTCTTCATACTCCTGGGCAGGTTATAGCATACTTTTCATTACGCTACAATCAATAGGAGCCGAGCAGTGACGAGAAGTGTGTGGGAAACGGGAGAAATTTTTATCTGCATGTTTGATCGCGCATCACGCGAAAACTAATGCATGTAACTAAATGCGGATTTCATCAATGTATTGCTAGAGGTCTAATTTAAAATTTGAAACCCAATATCCACGCGTGCGACGCCGCCGGCACAGCTAGTTATCTAATAAAGGTATTAGGCAAGTCAAACGTTTCATGTTTTCTGGTAAGGAAAAATTTGATTTCATCAACACAATGTTAGATCAAAGCATT
This sequence comes from Conogethes punctiferalis, assembly GCA_031163375.1. NCBI lineage: Eukaryota > Metazoa > Arthropoda > Insecta > Lepidoptera > Crambidae > Conogethes > Conogethes punctiferalis. The sequence continues at coordinate 7,187,438 of CM062104.1, read as the reverse complement.
TTTGTACTTATCGAAGCATATTATTGTTCTTTAGGGCACTAAAAATTAATCTCGATCTATAAAATTGTCTTCGAGACATTATAATCAGCAGTAATTTAAGTTGAACCACACAATGCAGCGCACACGCTCGCTATCTATGAGTTACTAAAACGTAGGCGCCTAATTCAGTTTGAATTGACAATTTCAAAACATAGTAAGGCACAATGACAATTTCAAAACCTAGTAAGGGACAGTCCCTTACTAGGTTTTAAAGTTGTCGTTGTGCCTTACTAGGTTTTGAAATGGTTTTTACAGCCGGTTTTGGTCACGGAAAACCAGATCAGTGGACATGCTAGGTAGGTATTTTCGTTTCTAGACCTAAAATTAAGAATCTGAATATGCAAATTCGTGCGTAATCACATTATAAACAGCACTCAGCAAAAACCCGATTTTTTCAAAAAATGTCCCTTACTGTGTTTTAAAATTGCGCAGCCGAAGGATATGCCACACATTTCAAGCTAACTATCGTCAACGTAAGTTGCATAGTTTAGTTACGGCACGCTCTCAAAGTAGCGGAGACGTTTTTTCGCTCTCCTGAACATTTTGTGTCTTGTCCCTTACTAGGTTTTGAAATTGCGCAGCCGATTTGTGAAACGAACCAAGTTTCAGCAACTCAAATGATGATTTATAAAAATAAATCAATAATAATTAAACAATATAACAAAAAGGCTCCATGCCAATTTACTTTTTTTTAATTTAAATTTCAGTATGAAAATGCTTCAATGGAGAAAAGAAAATGTTATTGTCTTAGTTATTAAACAGTCCTAGAGGATATAATTAATTTTAAATTATACTAAAAGTATCAAGATTCTTATTAGATTCTGATAAGAATCCGTTTAGATAGACCATTAAAACTTTATTTTGTAAGCCTTAAACTTTTGTTTCTTTATTACATTTTCATCAAAGTAAATCAGTAGGATATTACAGAGTAACTACACACAAGAGTTTGTATGATATAAACAAAGGTTATAAATAATTCTGAGCGTCATTTGAAGCGACGTTGAAACATTTCCGAATTGTTTGTTGGTGAAACATAGGAAAATGTGTACTTACGCAATTTCAACGCGTTCGCTCCGAAGTAATTCATCAAAACAGTTAACACTTTATAATTAGATACGAATGTCAAAAATAGAAAACCATACCACTCAGCACTAGGGAAACGGAAACACAGTCACATAATGTTCGGAATGCATAATATAACACACGAGATTCACTGGGAGCACCGCGTAAGATGAAAATCAAGGGAAATCTAAGGAAAAATATATTTTTCTTTCATGAATCCACGACCACCATCCACCGCCGGATTTCAGGGTCTATTAATGTTTTAGCCCCGAATATTTATCGGCGATATAGTCCACTGCCACTGGGCACACATGCTCCAGACGGAGGCGTCCGCGTATTTTAGCGAAATCAACTCGTTTTTACGATATCACAAAATAAAATGATGTGTGAATGACATGTATTTTTGACATGCGCAATCGGTACCTTCATTGAGTGTGCAAATAGTGACATCTATGTTCAGTTTTAAAATGTTGTAAGACAGCATGCTAATTTGATGCAACTAGTTCAGCTTCTCGTCAATAGATGTCTCTGAGCTATGAAAAGAAGTTAGATCTAACTACTAGACACTAGATAATTATCACTGTTTCAGATCTTAGTTTATTAAACACTCGCTAGATGACGCTGTACATAAAAATTTATAATCTAAGTTCGTTGTTCTCAGAATTTTCTTCTTTAGATAGAGCTTTGTAGGCCATATTTTGTCTAAGCTGAGAAAGGTGCTAGAGTGAGATTAAATATTAAAGACAATCAAAAATTAATTCATAAACATCTCAGATTTACATGTTGTAAATTGTCTCAAGGGGCCTCCATAATGTTGAGCCTCTGGGGCCCTACTACAAAAAACTAAAACGATCGTTCGTTGAACGGGTCGCGTATTTTGGCCCCATAAATCCCTCTTATTTGGCCCTTTTCCCCAACAACTTGGTACTTCCATTCCATGGTCCCCACGCAAGCCTTATAAAGGATCACAATATTTATTAAAACATTTGCAATGTTTTCGTCATTCAGACCTTGGGAAGACCTCAAAGCCGGAAAGGTAGGTATTAGAGTGACCAATCGCACTGAATGTCCCTAAAATACAAATAACACTGATTGCAGGATGTAGGTATTTTAGATATGCAGTTTTGAATAACCTACTAAACCTACCAATGCAATATTATAAATGAGGAAGTTTGTATGGATGGATGGATGGAAGGATGCTTGTTAAGCTTCACGCGAATAGTAGGTACCCACCTGCTAAGTATGTGCTAAACATGCTATCCGATGCAAGGGTGTGAATCTTTTTCTTACAGTATGGCTTCCCTACACTCGATAGGAAGCGGAATAGAAAAAGAAGATCTCTTATCAATGGGTAGAGAAAACTGACACATTTTCGATTACGTACGTGAGAAATACAAATCAATACATAATGTTCACTTAAAAATAACACCCTTTCAATTAATAGAGCAGTTAAAAAGAGAGGAGGCCACCGGTGACGGTTTCGTCAAACTTGTGACCTCTATCGTGAAAGGACCTCCACCCTAAAGAATACCGCAGCCAAATGACCTACGGGTCGTGTTCCTGCCGGTGAGTAGGGTTTCCGGAGCTCGTGGGGGTTAGTGTTGGGCCGGCATGGTGGTGGCAACTGACAGGTAACTGACCAGCTACTTGCCCTTTGTCACAGCGACTTGGGCTTTTCTTTCGTTTTCCATCAGGCGTAAGGAAGCCATTATGTCGAGTAACTATAAAAAAAGAGCAATTATATCGATTTAAAAAAAAAACACTACACTACAGGCTTAGATGTGCCCCCGGCAATGCAGGGCACGTTGCAGGGTCTATGATATAGGTGGTATAGTCTGACATCATCAATAATTAAAAAAAGCAAAACCCATTAACAATTTTAGGCCCGACCTATATTGGCTAGTGGCCTGTCAGTGACCTGTCAGTCACTATTTTCTTAACGCGAATGAACTATAGAACCCAAACTCTTCAGTTGTCAGGTGGGACCAACACAGTAGAGAGCATGATATGGATAATATGACTGGCTCGGTGGCTCAATTGGTAGTGACCCCTGCCTTCTGAACCAAGGGCCGTGGGTTCGATTCCCACCCGGGACAAACATTCGTGTGATGAACACTTGTGTTTGTTCCGTGTCTGGGTGTTTATATTTGTATTTAAGTATATATTTGTGCTACCTTCGTTGTTCTGATACCCATAACACAAGTGCTTAAGCTACTTACTTTGGGATCGGAGCAATGTATGTGATGTTGTCTGATATTTATTTATTTATATTATACCTACTTTATAAGGTAATCTAAGCCGCATCCTCACTTTACTACTCCAGGCCAGCGTTAGACCCGCCCTGAGCAGGTACCAGTGACGTCACCACGCCCGTGCGCCCGCGTCACAGCCACGAAAATACCTACTTGCTCCGTGGTCACAGCACTATCGTCAAATACCTTAGGAGAGCCTTTTGAGAGAGGTAGGGCATAGCGAATCTTCGCTCGAATTGAGCTGCCCGTCCGGGGAAGGACCTCCACCCTATAGAATACCGCAGCCAAATGACCTTTGGGTCGTGTTTCTGCTGGTGAGTAGGGTGTCCGGAGCTCGTGGGGGTTAGGGTTGGGCCGGCATGGCAGTGGCAACTGACAGGTAACTAACCAACTACTTTCCAGTTGTCACAGCGACTTGGGCTTCTCTTTGGCTTTCCATCAGGCGTAGGGAAGCCATGTCGAGCTACTATAAAAAAAGCCTGGCCGATTAAATTCAGTAGTTTTTTTTATAGTAGCTCGACATAATGGCTTCCCTACGCCTGATGGAAAGCGAAAGAGAAGTCCCAGTCGCTGTGACAACGGGCATGTAATTGGACAGTTACCTGTCAGTTGCCACCGCCACGCTGGCCCAACCCTAAATTCAAATTGTTTATTGCAAACATGTGGTAAAATACAAAATGATAACCCTAACCCCCCATGAGCTCCGGAAAACCTACTCACCAACAGAAACACGACCCGGAGGTCATTTGGATGCTAAGGACGCCCGCCAGGTAAGGATTAGTAAGGATTTAATTAAATCAGTACAGCCTAAAATGTAAAGAGCCAGTATTTAGCAAGACGTAGCCTTCTATGTAACTGTTTCCACATAGTTTTAACTTAAATACTTAATTATAAAATAGTCAAGTTTTTGCTTATGTCCAATGATTGTAACACTTCTAGCATAGTATAGGCGTGGAGATACGATGCAATGTAAAGTCACAATCATCATCAGCCTATTGCAGTCCACTGCTGGACATAGGTCTCTCCACCTAGGGCAAACTTCTGGAGGATATGTATACCCATAATCGCCACGCTGGGCAGGCGGGTTGACGATCGCAGGGCGTAGCTTCTTGCTCCGGTGACGCTGCTGCCCGTCATCGGCCTCTGGTATTTAGCTACACCTTCTATCGTTATGGTTTTACCGCCACCAGTCGGTTTGCCAGAGCCTCGTTTGTTGTTCGGCAGGATGCACCACGGGCAGGTGAGGATGACTTGGAGCGAAAAGGTGATAGGTCGCTCCCTTACATCCCACAATAAAGTCACAATAACTATTGTCAATTCTTTTTTATGCAAGAGGCCAGCAAGAGCAAATGTGATGCCTGATGGTAAGCAGTCGACACCGCCCATGGACCCCGCAACTCAAATCGAGTTCTGGGGTCGCTGCCGGCCTTTTAAATAGGAGTACGCTCGTTTCTTGAAGGCTCCCAAGTCGTAGCTGTTTGGAGAGACTCTCGCAGAGAGTTTGTTCCTCAAAACCGATGCGCGAGGCAAGAAGTTCCTCATAAAGCGTACAGTGGAGGATCGCCAACTATACAGATGATGTGGATGGAATTGCAATCGGTTACGTGTGGTGCGGTGAAGAAACTCAGCTGCAGGCAGTAAACCAAACAAGTCTTCAGAACATTCATATTATCATTTTTATTAACCTGTAATCAGAACGATACGCAGTTTAAGTTTGATGAATATTTTCTGCTCATCATCATCAACCTACAAAAGTCCACTGAAAACGTGTGGTTCCCGGATTTAGAAAAGGACCACCCCATCTCATCCCGAGGGTGTCATAGAAGACGACTAAGGGAATATCAGGAAACGGGCAGCAGCGTTTACCTGGGCACAAATAACACCTATTGTGGTCACCACCCCATTTTCCCTTGTCCCACCTTCCCTCTTCCCAAACAGAACCACACGTGCTGGCCTCGGTTGTCATAATTCCACCGTGGGAAACATCCCTTCGCGGTACGCGAAAAAGCTCGGCAATTCTTATACTTATTTGCCGCGTTGTAAAAATGTGGAACTCATTGCCAAGACTTGTGTTTCCTCCCTCCTTTGATATGGGATCCTTTAAGCGGGGCGTGAAGAAGCACCTTTTGGGCCAGCATGGCGGCGGCAGCTGACGCGTGACCAATCGGTTGCTTGCCCGCTGTCGCGGCGACTTGGGCTTCTCTTTCGCTCTCCATCAGGCGCGGGGAAGCCATTATGCCGTGCTACTAAAAAAAATAAACCCGGCCGGGGTACAAATAAAACTGGACTATATAGACTGGCTCCGTGGCTCACTTGGTAGTGAGCTCTGCCTTCTGAGCCAAGGGTCGTGGGTTCGATTCCCGAACAGTACAAACAAATGAGGTGAGTAGGGTTGCCGGAGCTTGTGGGGGGTTAGGGTTGGGCCGGCATGGCGGTGGCAACTGACAGCTAACTGACCAGTTACTTGCCCGTTGTCACAGCGACTTGGGCTTCTCTTTCGCTTTCCATCAGGCGTAGGGAGGCCATTATGTCAAGCCACTAAAAAAAAAATAGGCTGAAGACGAATCGCGAATGGTGTCTGTCCCCTGGACCGCAGACATCCGGCTCGGCCATGAATATGTATGAGAACCAGTCAGCTGTTTGGATGTCACGAAGCCAACTGACGTCGTCGCGTCGCTAGGACGCTTTAAATGTCACTTACTTACTTAGATACGAAAGATTGTCTGAAAGAGATCGCTTACAGCGAAAAGTATGTATTTATAATTCAACATCATCACCTGCCTATTGCAGTGTATCATCATCAGCCTATTGCAGTCCACTGCTGAACATAGGCCTCCCTCTCCAGGTGTTCGCCACATAGGGCAAACATCTGGAGGATATACCTACCCATAATCGCCACGCTGGGCAGGCGGGTTGGCGATCGCAGGGCGTAGCTTCTCGCTCCGGCGACGCTACTGCCCGTCATCGGCCTGTAGTATTAAGCTACGCCTTCATTTATGATGGTTATACCGCCACCATTCGGTTGCCAGCGCCTCGTGTGTTATTCGGCAGGATGCACCACGGACAGGTGAGGTTGGATTGGAGCGAAATGATGATAGGCCGCTCCCTTACATCCCCCTATTTATAATTCCTAATCCTATTTACAATTAGGCTAGATTTAAGTCTACTGTGTGGTGGTGTGCAAAAATCTATATATCTATTCTTTCTATATATCTATATATCTATATCTATATCTATATCTATATCTATATCTATATCTATATCTATATCTATATCTATATCTATATCTATATCTATATCTATATCTATATCTATATCTATATCTATATCTATATCTATATCTATATCTATATCTATATCTATATCTATATCTATATCTATATCTATATCTATATCTATATCTATATCTATATCTATATCTATATCTATATCTATATCTATATCTATATCTATATCTATATCTATATCTATATCTATATCTATATCTATATCTATATCTATATCTATATCTATATCTATATCTATATCTATATCTATATCTATATCTATATTCTATATGTATACATATAATAAAAATGTAACGAATCGCTGTCTGTACATGGAAGATATATGTGAAAAAATATTATGGGAGGCCTTTATTAATGCAATAGTACCCAAAACAATGATTTTTGGAATTTTTGTCTGTTTGTCTGTTTGTCTGTATGTTTGTGCACGCTAATCTCAGAAACCGCGTATCCGATTAAGATGCGGTTTTCACTAATATATTTTTGGAAGCTTCCCTTAACATTTAGTGTTTGTTTCATGTTAAGCGGTCCATAAATAAAAAAGTTACGCCCATTTAACTAATCACGTCGAGCCTGCTGTACGTTTGCGCGGGTATATAAAGCGCGCCGAGATCTGCGCCGCGCCGCTGCCAGCTGCCAGGCACTGGGGGTCATTAAAATCACTACCCAAGAAACTATTCCACGCGGACGAAGTCGCTGGCACAGCTAGTGTCTAAATAAATAAATTAATTTAAATAAAACCCAAGACATGCCACGCTGGGCCACACAGCGTCATCTAGCTCCAAACTAAGCCGAAGCTTGTACTATGGGTACTAGACAACTGATAAACTTACTTAAAAACTTTTTTTTTGTAAATAAATACATATTATACATAGAAAACACCCAGACCAATACAAACAGACATGTTCATGAACACAAATGTTTGTACTGTGCGGGAATCGAACCCACGACCCTTGGCTCAGAGGGCAGAGGTCACTACCAAATGAGCCACCGAGCCTGTCTATGGAACCTGTGTCTATGGAACCTTAGAATAGTGTTATTATTTTAAGTATGGAACAAAGTAATTCAACTAAAGTATCTGAGAACAAATCAGAATCACCAACATATCCCTTTTTGACCATATTCTGACAACAAGAAAATTATAAAACTTTAAACTTTTACTAAAAATTATTACTTACAATCAAATCAACCCTCTCGATACCGAATTTCGCCTCTACCTCTACCTCCTTCTTGATGGAATTGAGATCTCCTCCAAATCTTTAAGTTATAGACTGACTCCATGGCTCATTTGGTAGTGACCTCTGCCTTCAGAGCCAAGGGTCGTGGGGTTCGATTGCCGCACAGTGCAAACATTTCTGTTCATGAACATGTCTGTTTGTATTGGTCTGGGTGTTTTCTACGTATAATTATGTATTTATTTACAAAAAAAAAGTTTTTAAGTAAGTTTATCAGTTGTCTAGTACCCATAGTACAAGCTTCGGCTTAGTTTGGAGCTAGATGACGCTGTGTGGCCCAGCGTGGCATGTCTTGGGTTTTATTTAAATTTATTTATTTATTTAGACACTAGCTGTGCCAGCGACTTCGTCCGCGTGGAATAGTTTCTTGGGTAGTGATTTTAATGACCCCCAGTGCCTGGCAGCTGGCAGCGGCGCGGCGCAGATCTCGGCGCGCTTTATATACCCGCGCAAACGTACAGCAGGCTCGACGTGATTAGTTAAATGGGCGTAACTTTTTTATTTATGGACCGCTTAACATGAAACAAACACTAAATGTTAAGGGAAGCTTCCAGAAATATATTAGTGAAAACCGCATCTTAATCGGATACGCGGTTTCTGAGATTAGCGTGCACAAACATACAGACAAACAGACAAACAGACAAAAATTCCAAAAATCATTGTTTTGGGTACTATTGCATTAATAAAGGCCTCCCATAATATTTTTTCACATATATCTTCCATGAACAGACAGCGATTCGTTACATTTTTATTATATGTATATTTATTTACAAAAAAAAAAAAGTATATAAGTAAGTTTATCAGTTGTCTAGTACCCATAGTACAAGCTTCGGCTTAGTTTGGGGCTAGGTGGCGCTGTGTGGCCCAGCGTGGCATGTCTTGGGTTATTTATTTATTTATAGGCCTCTCCCCTCTCCAGTAGTGGACTGCAATGGGCTGAAGATGATACCTAAGGCCAGTTTCCTAAGCTCTACCTGCCCTGCGTTTAGGTTACCTAGTGCTAATAATACCTTCAAAAATTCCAAAGCAGGTAAATTTTATATATAAAATGTGCAAATTAAAGCCGTGACCCGACCGAAAAAATCAGCTGTTAGCCGTCCGCCATTTTGGTTTATAGTTTTTTTTTCTAAGGCAGAGGAATGCAAGGTTGCGCCATTCACCTCGCGCGTCCAACACCGAACCCGTGTGCCTCGGAAGATTTTTATGTTTGAATATCTTTGCCTCTAGTTACATACGTAGATTGTCAAAAAAATCATCTAAGTTTGTTTTTAGCCGACTTCAAAAAGGAGGAGGTTGTCAATTCGACTGAACTTTTTTGTTGTATATTTGTTACCACAGTCTCCGCGATTTGCTAAGTAATTTGAGAAATTATTTTTTTGTTTGAAAGTGTCTACTTTCTAGTTGGATGTCTACCATATTGATTTTCTTTTGCTAACTACATATAAAATTACTGGCCATGACTCTATCTTCTGAACCAAGGGTGGTTCGATCTCAACCCTGGACAAACATTCGTGTGATAGTTTTTTTTTTTTTATATTAGCTTGACATAATGGCTTCCCTATGCCTGATGGAAAGCGAAAGAGAAGCCCAAGTCGCTGTGACAACGGCAAGTAACTGGTCAGTTACCTGTCAATTGCCACCGCCATGCCGGCCCAACCCCAACCCCCCACGAGCTCCGGAAACCTTACTCACCGGCAGAAACACGACCCAGAGGTCATTTGACTGCGGTATTCTATAGGGTGGAGGTCCTTCCCCGGACGGGCGGCTCAATTCGAGCGAAAATTCGCTATGCCCTACCTCTCTTACATCATCATTACCATCAATGTGCCATCAATCTAGGGCTATCAGCACCATCAGCGTAGGGCTGTTCGTATTGTTGATGACTTGACTCTGTCTAGTCGACTCGACTCACTGGCATTGCGAAGAGACGTCGCATCCATGTGCGTTCTCTACCGCATCTATACGGGGAATGTTCTGAAAAATTGTTTGGTTTACTGCCTGCAGCTGAGTTTCTTCACCGCACCACACGTAACCGATTGCAATTCCATCCTCATCATCTCGATGGTTGGCGATCCTCCACTGTACGCTTTATGAGGAACTTCTTGCCTCGCGCATCGGTTTTGCGAAACCAACTCTCTGCGACAGTCTTTCCGAACAGCTACGACATGGGAGGCTTCAAGAAACGAGCGTACTCCTATTTAAAAGGCCGGCAGCGACCCCTGAACTCGATTTGAGTTGCGGGTGTCCATGGGCGGTGTCGACTGCTTACCATCAGGCATCACATTTGCTTGTCTGCGCCTCTTGCATAAAAAAGCCTATCGCAGTCCACTGCTGGACACAGGCCTCTTGAGTTGTTTGCCACTTTGGGCGCCCTGGGAAGGCGGGTTGGCGATTGCAGGGCGTAGCTCTTCGCTCCGGCGACGCTGCTGCCCGTCACCGGCCTGTGGTATTTAGTACGCCTTCAATTGGGATGATGACTAAAAAATAATTTAATGTCCATCAGATAGATTAATGAAAAATATTGGATACGTATTTTTTATTTTGCCTCTTGTTCAAAAACTTACGAAGATACATTGATTTTAAATGTCACATGACGTCACGTTAGAGTACAAAATATACTCTAACGTGACGTAGTTAGCCCCCACTCCGTAACTTTAATGCGCTATATCTAAGTATTTTCTTGTTATTTCGACAAAACAAAAAATACGGGTCTTATATTTTTTTATTATCTATAGCTTACCGCGACTTCGTCCGCGTAAAGTTTTTTTTTCCAAAATAAAATTGTGCCTATGTTACTCGTGGATAATGTAGCTTTCGAATGGTGAAAGAATTTTTAAAAACGGTCCAGTAGTTTTTGAGCCTATTCATTACAACCAAACAAACAAAGTTTTCCTCTTTATAATATTAGTGTAGATAGAAGAGACGGACTAATTATTTTCTTCATTTTCATACCTTGTCATCATCCGTATCGTGATGGTTATACCTCCGTGGTTGCCAGAGCCTTGCTTGTTATTCGGCAGGATGCACCACGGACAGGTGAGGATGGCTTGAAGCGAAAATATGATAGGTCGTTCCCTTACATACCTCATGTTCCATACCCAACATACGAGTTATGTTCTTTCAAAAATTAAAAGAAAGAAATATAAGTACACTCAACCACAAATCCTAAGTATAGATAGACTAGCGACCCACCCCGGCTTCGCACTACAATTCAATTTGTTCCCGTCAGCTCCCATTCCCGTGGGAATTTCGGGAATTCCTTTCTTAGTGCACCTCTACGGTACCTAAGCTACGTCCCTTCCAAATTTCAAGTGCCTAAGTTTAGTCGTTTAGGCGGTGCGTTGATAATAATATGTCAATCAGTTTCTCCTTTTATATATTTAGACACCTATAGGCTGGCTAGCATTTGATTATAATTAATTGATACCGGTTTTATTCTTACATCAGCTGTTCATACATCAAGTCTAGACCAGACTTAGGCTATCTAAAGGTCACTCGTTGGTCTAGCTCGGTTATTACAGAGTTATACTCGGAATAAAATAATTGTACCTATTATCATTTCAGAATCAGGAATCTGTTTACACCACAGAAAACATATTTAAGTGGCATGTTATACGATTATCTTCATGTTAGAAGCTGAAATCTCTCCCTTGGTCTTAAGATATCCGGGGAAGAGATGGGTTACGTGATTTGTGTTCTTTGACCTTCACCGGACGGCAATTTTTATTAAATTAACAAAATTTCTAGCTCTGGAGTTCTAAATTCATGAACACTTAAAAAAAATGTGAAAATATAGCCGATGAAAAAAGTCGCTGACAACGGGCAAGTAACTGGTCAGTTACCACCGCCATGCCGGCCCAACCCTAACCCCCATGAGCTCCGGAAACCCTACTCACCGGCAGAAACACAACCCGGAGGTCATTTGGCTGCGGTATTCAATAGGATGGAGGTCCTTCTCCGTATGGGCGGCTCAATTCGAGCGGCGATTCGCTATGCCCTATCTCTCTTAAAATTATCTGTCATCGTTGCTCACCTAGCAATAGAAGTTAAGTCTTAAGGCGTGGCCGAGTCTCGGCCTTGAGCGCGGCGGCTCAAATTCAAATATCTCGCGGCGCCGCCGCGGATGCGCCGGCGTTCCAGCTGACAGGGGTCCGTAGTCCAATATTGGAACCCTTATATTGTAGCACAGCATACATTGAGATGTTAGGGAGCGACCTATCATGATTTCGCCGTAAACCACGCTCACCTGCCCGTGGTACATCCAGCCGAATAGTAAATAATTCAGGATATGCCACGCTGGGCCACACAGCGCCATCTAGTCCCTTTTTCTTCGGGGGGAGGTGACATGGTGTGTGGGACTCACACCTCTCGAAATGGGAGGGCATACCCACTAAACCCCCCAAGTTGCAGGTACACGGTTAACGCCGAAGCATACGGCTAAACTAAGCCGAAGCTTGTACTATAGGTACTAGACAACTGATAAACTTACTAGATTAATTATGAAATAGAATCGAAATTTATTTGCAAAAATTATGGTATACCTAAGGCGATCTTATTCTGTTAAAGGAACCTTTAACGCACAACAACCACTCACACTTGCCCATTTTTTTTCTGGCAATACCAACGAACTCTGCAGTATAGAAGCTACAATGCCTAGCAAGGTATGGACACACGTGGGCGCCGCGATTGGTATTCCTGCCTCGTGCGGCCACATTCGGTACCTGAGCGAAATGTGCGATGCGTTGGCAACCTGTAATGCCGCGTTTACACGCTCGCGTTCAATACGACATTCAACGGGCACAAACACAAGCACAAGCATGTGAACGGGCTGTTCGTCTGTTTGAATGTGCACGTGCGTGCGCAGTGTGTAGGGCAGGGCTGCTCGCCGAGCTGCTTGCCAGGCTGCTTGCCGGGCTGCGTGCCACGCGTGTAAACCTAGCATTAGGCAACGCTTCGTCTCGTCAATCCGAGGTAAGGAATACGTACCTATGTCAATTTCAATCTCAATAGGCTTATGGCTAAAAATTGTCATTAGTCAGTCTTTTAGCTTATTCAAAACTAAAAGACACGTATTTTTCCTTTTTTCATTCAAATAAACAATAGCAATGATACAAGGCATCAAAAGTTAGTAGTGGGAGTCTTTGACGTCACTCGCTCCCGTAAAAATGCCTCATTGAGTGACATCACACGTAATTTCAACGGGCTGTAACTTAGTAATTTTCAGTCTAATTTACAAATAAAAAAAATACGTCTAAGTATTAAATTGGTGTCGCTAATGGTCTATCATTGGGTTAAAAGACCTCCATCCTTTAGAATAGCGCAGCCAAAAGACCTCCGGGTCGTGTTTCTGCCGGTGAATAGGGTTCCCGGAACTTGTGGGGGGTTAGGGTTGGGCCGGCATGGCGGTGACAACTGACAGGTAACTGACCAGTTAGTCCTATACAAAATCTGGAACTCACCGTGACGCACTTTTAGTCTGTGATGCAATTATATGCAGTACCTAGTAACGCACACGACGTGCAAAATCTGTCGCGGATATTTCACAGACTCAACGCACATCTTCAATCATTCTGTCGGCAGAGCTGTAGGGACCTAGATGCTCTTTTTAAAGGTCTCAGACGCAGACTCTATCGCACAAAATGTCTGTCGTCGTTGCAGCCCCTATACTTCACATCGGCCGGCAATGGCTCAACGAATTGAATCTTCCATTGATATTTAAAACAAATTACATCAATTTTCACAACCTGCCTTACTTAATTACTTAACTATGAATACAAGGTTGTATTTAATTAATTCTGATCATTCATGACAGTGGCAAGAGTTGATCATGGCTTAGTGACGTAAAAGAATTACAGTCACGGATTGTGTGAGAGAGATGGGTAGATGAAGAAAGAGATAGAGTAATAATTAGGAGCTCATTGTTGCATCGACTGGTGTAGTTATAGAAATAATTGGAATTCTTATGCGGTCTGTGATATGATGATGAAATTTTACTATCATTACCACGCTTCGTCAAAGCTAGACTCCGATACAATGGTCGTGGGTTCGATCCCCGCCCTGTACAAACATTTGGGCGAATAATCATCATCATCATCAGCCCGTGTTAGTCCACTGCTGGACATAGGCCTCTCCTAATGTTCGCCACTTAGGTCGATTTTGGGCTTCTCGCATCCAGCACTTGCCAGCCGTCTTGCGGAAATCGTCACTTCACCTGGCCTGAGGGCGTCCTACATTACGTTTGCCGATACGCGGTCTCCACTCCAGAACTCGTTTACCCCAACGGTTATCGGTTCTGCGGCTGATGTGGCCAGCCCACTGCCACTTCAGCTTACTAATCCGGTGAGCTATGTCGGTGACTTTGGTTCTCTGCCGGATCACATCATTTCGAATTCGATCTCGCAGAGAGACGCCGAGCATAGCCCTTTCCATAGCTCGCTGAGCGAAGTTGGCTTGAAGCGAAAAGATAGGCCGCTCCCTTACATCTCTGATATTGATCATATTGTATAGGTACCTACTGTGTATAATATGTTTACAAAAAAGAATAATATCTAATCTAGCCAAGCCATCGCCATCTAGCCGCAAACTAAGGCGAAGCTTGT